>JAVTVY010000094.1:0-34975 GCA_036873755.1 Hanleya hanleyi
AGTTGTCCAGTCGACGTTAACTTGTATAATCGACCGAACCATCGCATATGACTTTTTGGATAGTCCAATTGAGCTTTTCCAATATGTAAGGCATCAGACCCCAAAATACACTGATGAAACATCTCCGGAACTACAACAATCGGTACAGGAGACGCGTTTAGAAATTTGACTTCAGTTTGTCCCAAAACCTTCAGAGGCTGCTCATTCACAGCATATATTATACCAGTTTTCTTAAGTGGCCCCTTCCCAGATAGTTTGTGCCACACATCAGCACGTAGTAGTGACGTTGACGCCCCTGTGTCAATCAGTGCAGTAATAGTTTGTCCATCTAACTTTAATTGGGCCGAGAACCTCCCTGGAATGATCGAGCGCTCGGCCCTCTGCCGTTTCCCGCCTGCTCATGAGTTGTTTGGAAGCGTGGACTAGGTGGATTACGACATACCGCCATTCTGTGTCCGGTCTGCTCGCATCTCCAACAGGTGATTGGTTGTCTCTGACTGGCACGTCTCGGACCATTGTTTCGTGTAATTGGCAGTCGCTGATCACTCCGGGCTCGCATCGTGGTATTTTCCTGCTGTCGGCGTTGATCACATTCCAACCGGCTCCATCGATTGTTCATTAATTTCTGATGTGCCTCTATGACACCTCGGTTCTGTCGGATTTCCTCTAAACATCTCTCGACAGGGTTCTGAGAAGCGTCAACTTCCATCGGCACTGCTTCGTCTAAGTTCATAGTAGATAGTAAGTCTAATCGAGATGCTTGATCCTCGATATAGGTCATAGCCGCATTTACATCTTCGGCCCGTTTGTTCATCACGATTTTGCGTGCCAACTGCTTATCCTGTAGTGACCTGATATAAGCACGAAGTATGACACGTTTCGAGTCGTCATTTACATCTGGATATGCACGTCTCGCCAAGTCCCGAAATCGCCTATTGTATGTATACACAGTTTCTCCTGGTCTCTGGTGAATCGATTCTAATTCACATTTTAACCTCTCATCTTCATTTGTGGATACAAATGCCGTTACCACATGTTGCCTAATTGTTTGCCAAGTTACGGTGGCATTGTCCTTGTCCTCAAGAAATAAATCGATCTCCCTTCGGAGACCTCCGGCTGTCGTCCATATCGCCAAATGTGCTGGACTCCCATTGATGTCTCGAACATCCCGTATCGCCGTGTTGCATTCTTCTAACCAGTCGCGCACCTCGGCCGGAATGAGTCCATCACATTTATGAATAGCCGCAACGTGATTTCGTAACCTCTCACGTTGTACTCGTGATTGTTCATGAGCTGAATTGTCAGCACGCACGGCGTTTACTAATGTTGCTATGGCCTGCAGATCTTGCACTCGCACGGCCTGATCTGCCATACCTGTCTTGCCTTGTAGTATCTCGTCTGGGGGTCGCCAATATAGAATTTTAGTGTCCTATCAGTTGATTACGTGATGGTGATAGACAACGAGGATGTTCTCTATATAACCCTGGTTTCCGTAAGTTCGTCTTCAGTCAAAGCCAAAGAACTACAAGACAACTCGTTGTGATGATAGAGGTTGATGTTGTATTACTTCTGCATCATAACATAGACATTGGTACAGCAAATCAAAGATATCCTGAAAACGTCCGTACAGATTGAAGCCAAGATGTTATTGCTCGAATCATTGTGAAATTACATCGAATTTTATACAGTAAAACAAATAAGCACTTGAACCAGAGGCTGGTACAAAACCCTCAACTCCAGGATTTGTAACAATTAATTAGGGACCTGCCGGATTGACCACTTGCCACTGGTTGTTAATTTAAACACAGCTGTGGCCTGACCTGGTCACTTTAATACCGTACCATATTCATGTAGGCTCTAGCTTACATACTAACAGAAGACCTTTATCTTTCATTTCTACAATATACAATGTAAATCGAGTTATATTTCGTGTACCAATTAAATCTCAAGTGCCATCCTTTTGCTTCTACCAGACACCGTTTTGCTTGATATGATTTGCTTTAACTTAGCCAGGCCTGCTATAATTGACCTGATGTGTCAAATCCAAATCTCTGGTCTGAATCGTTATCAACACAAGTGTATACCCGGTTCAGACTTCCTGGCTTCCGCTTAATTAGCAGAAAAATGCTCTCAAATGTACATACGCTCGAACTGACATTTTAACCGAACTGATTAAGGTAAATGTGAAATCAACAAGATACATATATGATCAAAATATTCATTATCTCATTCCATATTTTACAACAGGTAATACATTGGAGCGATATGCAAGAGGCGTGAACAATTGAAGACGTCTATCGACTAAAAAGCAACCATATGACAGGTAAGCATCCCTGGGCACCTAGCATTCAAACCCAAGAATACGGTTGGTTCTCGTAGCCTTAGTATCTCAGCCACGCTTTTATTGCAGCGGTTCATGTGGAGACAACGAAGTGTCCACACCGCGACTAGCACCGGCTTAATCGGAATTAGATACGCTAGCTCGGGAGCGGTGATGACCGATCAGCTCAAACAACTCATCTGATGTTAGTGGATGAGCATCGTGGACGTTTGAAGAAGCCCGACGTCGTACAGCTTAAATTTCACACCAAAACAATCAACCTACATATATTTGTCGAGTGACATGTACAGAGGGCGGGCTTCGGGGACTAACAGTCCTCGGCAGAATGCCTTCATATACAGATAATAAATTGGAGCGATATGCAAGAGATGGAAAGAATTGAGGACGTCTGGCGACTGAAAAGCAACCATATGACTCTACAGGAATGCAAAACCTCGGCACATAACCTTCAGACCCGAGAAAACGGCTGGCGACGTCTGGGGACTAAAAAGCAACCATATGATTCTAAGGAATGCATACCTCAGCACATAACGTCCAGACCCGAGAATACGGTTGGTTCTCGTAGCCATAGTATCCCAGCCACGCTTTTAATGCAGCTGTTCATGTGGAGGTAACGAAGTATCTACACGACCCCTAGCACTGGCTTGAGCGGAACTAGATACGCTATCTCGGGAGCTGTGATGACCAATCAGCTCAAACAACTCATCTGATGTCAATGAATGAGCATCGCGGACATCTGAAGGAGAAAACGCCCCAACTTGGGGTAAACCAGGCCAATGCAAGAATACTTGAAGATTATCAAGTGGTATCAACGTCACAAAAAAGTACTCAGTCGTCAAATACAGACTTATTAAAAAACATGTAGATATACTTTAAATAATACAATAATTTGAAAGCATTTAACTTTAACGATTTTAGCATTTTTTTTTGTCAAGTTTTGGTATATCTAAACCCTCTCAAGTCATAATATAGAGGCATTTCTCGCAAAAAGATAGTTTAAAACATACGAAAACTCACTCGGCTCCTCCGGTAACGTCAGTTAGAATTGCCAGCTGAGCGATTTTCAGCTTTTAGTCCATGAGCTAGACCACTTATTGGTACCATCTTGAGGGGCAAAACGTCATGTTGATTTTCATATTAGGTTATATATCTAGAGTACAAAAAATCATGCTGGCCATGTCCGGTCGGCAGCTTAGTGGCACAAAGTGGGTCAATCCAAGATGGCGTCAAGTAGTTGCCATAATCCACAAGCGGCTATATGTAATCGACCTAATTTTCACGGATTGTTTTCACTGATTGTTTTCAAATTGAAAATATTGGTGTGTCTCAATTGTTTTGCAAATTTACTCATATTCCTCCTTTGGAGATCCCATTTGCAGTTCCACTTGATTCACCAGGTGGCGCTGTCCGCACATGCGTACTCGAGCTCGTTCTCCTTTTCCCTCTGCAACACGAGACATGGTATGACAAGGTCGCAGCGTGAGGGAAGGTCGAGATGGGCACATTCATGTGATAGCAGGTTTGATTCGATAAAACTATTGAACATTGTTTATAAATGTCTTATATTTGTGGTTCAAATCTACACCTGCTATCACTCCCAACAGTGGTGGTTGGGACGCCGAACTTGTAGTTCCCGGCTCGAGATGCAGCATAAGCCACCTGTGATGATCTAGATCTGGTAACCTGAAAATACGCTTAGGGATTTCCCCTGTCGTGAGAAAAGCGTAGGGATGTCAAAGAGCAACCAATATGACGGCGAAGAAGGGGGGTATGTAAACACCGAACCCGGCCGACTAGTGGGGAGTAGATCATGTTGCTGTAACCGTCTTGACCGCTCTGTGAAATCCCTCCGCCTCCGGCATGGCTGTTAGCGATACTTGCCTCAGGCTTGGGACTTGCCAGCTTCACATTTCAAGTTAAATGCTACACTAATGTTCAGTCATTTACCTTGACATACTGAATAGAGTAAATTGTTCAAACCGAGAAACGCACGCGATGTCATACAGCCAATCAAGATAGGAGCTTGCCAACATCGTACAGCGAGAATTTTCTTTGATGTCTGCCCATGTGATTTCCATATATGGCAAGTGGCGGTTGTATTGATGCTAATGTCTTCCGAGTAGCCAATCAAATTTGAATATTTAAGAGGTCATACATTGCACTTCTCCTAATATGGACCACGGCATATTTATAGAGCGATGACATCACCAATCCCGTATTCTGATCAAATAATTATGTGTCGTGTTCAGCCAAGGCAACACGTGTAGTGTTCGGCTTGGATATGCGAATTCGAAAGATGGGGATTTGCTTGCTGGTCTTGACTGTGGTGTTGTTGGTCCCCCCCCCCCCCTCCCCGTCTATGAGAGAACTAGTGGACTATTCGCTGGGCAGCTACTACAGGTCCCAGTAATGTCGCCTTGTCAGTCTGGAAATAGAAGCTGGTAAATGTCGAGTTGGCTGTGCCTGCGCAGGATTGACGATAGGTTTCTTCATATGTGCCAAGAAATCGTGCGAAGATACTGATGCTAGTAGAGAAGGGGCATCCATTGCAAGTTGATACACCTCGTGAATCATCTTCAGCCAGGGTGCTATCATATACTTGGTAACATCGGATGTCATAGACATAATAGGCGTTTGAATCCGATTGCTGCATCTGTGCAAAGTAGATAATGGCGGATGGCTCTCTGAATAGAGAAGGAGCTCATCTTCCAATCCATTGGCGAAGTCCGAAAGTGCCAGAATCGAGTATAGGTCTTGTTCACAAAGGCCAAAACGAGTAGGCTCATTCCTTGTATGAATTCCGGGACCGGGCGGAAGAATGTTCTGGACCAACCCTCCGCTTCGGTGTGGAACTTTCTCTCTAAGCGTGCCGTTCAGATATCCCTGTTCCTAAGGTGAAGACTGTGCGAAAGGCTGTAAGATAGTGTTTTCACTGGACCTGACTGTAGAAACCTAAATAACGGTCTCAGGACGACCGCAAATGTTCCACCTGTTTGAGTTTGTCGAGGTTGTAATGCGATAGCTCGGAGTAGTGCAGAAATGCTGCCGGTCTGGCTGATGTTCACCCTCGTGGACAAGCGTAACACCTTGGCTAGGGTTGATCTATATCTTTCGATGGCTCTAGCTGATGTTCACACTCGTGAACGGGCGTAACCCCTTGACTAGGGCTGATCTGTAAACTTCACTGGTACTGGTCTGAGACTTCTTTACCAGATGTAGATGGAGTAGAAATCTGTTACTACCGAAGTAGAGACAGCAACGGGATGGATTTCTCGAGACTGACACTTGAAATAAGACCACTTCGGCTGGTGCAGTTGGGGTGTGAAAGATCGGTTAGCTGATACCGTAGTTTCCGTAACTGTTATAGATGAAAGCTATTTCTGTGAGGTAATCTCGCTGAACTGCGATGCAGCCACAGTGGTACGATGAGAATTATGAGGCAGTCATGCTGTGTGATCTTTAGAGGAACTTCCTGTATCGTGGCGATTAGCAGGAAGGCATAGGCCAGGGAGTTGTCCCACTTGATCAATGAGGCGTCGATGGCCAGGATTTGCAGATCTATGATGAAGCTGACGAACAGTTGTAGTTCTGCCTTGGCTCTTGTCGCAAACAGGTCTCTCAGAGGTTATCCCCAACGATGGAATCTGTTGGAATACCTCTCTGTGGGGCGCCACTTCGTCTGGATGATCTTGTCTGGACGAGATAAGTTATCTTCGTTGATGCGACAGGCTGTACGTTGTCCGTCGTCCTGGTGTGGCGGTCCGTCTTTGGCATTGTGGGTTGTGTCCAGTGGAGTAAGGTCCCGGTTTCCTGGAATTCTAGCCACGATCCGGACTCCCCGCCCGCCTCTTTGCTTGTGTGAAAGATGACTGTCGAGTTGTCGAAGCTCACGAGACCATCTCAGGAATTGAGTGTTCCGGTGTCCATGAGTGGAACCCGTCGTGTGGACGGCAGTGTCCCGGTGTCCAAGCGTGGGACCCGTCGTGTGGACCGGCCAACGGACCGATGAGTTGATGGCTTGCTTCAGAGGTACGGCTGACGGAGGGACTGTAGTAGCTGTATCTGTAAACGACCACATTGCGTGATGTCTTGCACTGATGTCAGCAGTCCCAGTAAATTCTTGCAAATGCACCAAAGTTTGCAAGCTACCTGATTGTCAATGCCTGCCAAATGGCCTGAAATGCACGGTCACATGTAAGTTACAGACCTGTGACACCATGGCTGATGAGTACTTCCAACAAGATCAGGGTGATGATACGTCTGACGATGATGATTGTGATGACAACCAAAATTTGTTGTACAGTGAACTACAGTGACTCGTGCGAACTCTTCATTTTGTAGCTACTTGATGAAGATGAAAGACTCGTTGCAGAACTGCTTGTTTCCCTCTTAATTATATCATGCTCGATTTGGAGGATACCAAACATGTGTAGGGTGGTATGCGGGGGAGGTGGTGGTGGTGGTGGGGGGGGGGGGGTGTTGAAGGGACTTTATTCTGCCAAATATTCGGTGAGTACACATGATGTTACTATCCAAACTATATATTTCGGTCGAGCTCTACCAAATAATGTCAAGAAATCCAAGATGGCCCTCATGATGGAATCACGATGGCATCACGATTTTGGAAGGTAATTATGGTCTTTAATTTGGTTTTTATTTTCATATTTCTTCCTAAAGAACTGCAAAAACTAATAAAAATGATTAGATACTATTCAGCTTTGGCAAAATAAATTACTTTCGTGAGCTTTCAGCCAAAATAACTTGGGCAAAAGATGGACTTATTAAGTTCACAAATGTGATTTTCTAGGGACACCATGCGGCCGCCATTTTGAATTTTTCCATGAACATTTGCGCCTAGAATACTGCAATTAGCCTAAACATGGCCTAAACTATTCAGTCAGGCATAAACTATTCAGTCAGGAAGTTTGAGCTTGCTAGCTGTCTTCTATACCGAAAAAGTTTGGAAACTTTTAAAAAGTACCCATGATTTCCCGCCTTGGTCAGGTAGGGTTACCGTTCATTGGTTGCCATATTATTCAGACTATGTTGCCACACCATACAGCACATGATCTGCTTCACTATATTAGATCAGCCATTGTGTAAAATTGGACAGGAATAGAACAGAAAGAAAGACCTGTAGCTTGATCAAGAGATCTTTCTTTGATCCTCATGGCTTTTCGTAGCTTTTGGGACGCCATCTTGGATTGACCCACTTTTTGATACTTAGCTGCCACTCTGACATGGCCAGCGAGGTTTTTTGTCACCTACAGGTATCACGTGATAAGAAAAACATCATGAAGCTTTGCCCCTCAAGATGGTACCAATAAGTCAAATTTCGGGTCCTAGCTCATGAACTATTTTAAAGAGTCAAATCTCATGAACGAAAAGATGTTTTGAAATACAACCAGTACCATTCTTTTCAGGGCTTTCAAAATATATTTTAGACCAGTGACCTTTTGGTATAAGAATTGACAGCTGAACGATTTTCAGCTTTTAAAGAGTCAAATCTCATGAACGAAAAGATGTTTTGAAATACAACCAGTACCATTCTTTTCAGGGCTTTTAAAATATATTTTCGACCAGTGACGTTTTGGTATAACCTTTAAGTTAATTTTATAGTCTAATGTGATGATGACGTGACCATGTATAACCACCCGTCCTAAAAAGGTTTATCCGGACACCAGTGGAGATTATACCCTTGGCTACATCAATGTGTATGTAATAGCGAGCTCTTTCTGATACTAGACACGATTAGACTGCTTTTATCACTAAATGTTTGAGGTACATGAGGTAGAGGAGCAGGAAGGTAAGTTTTATTTTCTGAACTGGAATACAGTGGTATAGAGATAACACAAACAGCAACATATGCATTGGCAGCAAGTGACAAACAGATTCAGCAAGCCTGTTAATTGATTGATTTCTGGACTGATGATTCTACCACAATTTATTAAGCGAGATCAGCCCTTTTCAATGTTCAAAACATGGACGAACAAGTAAAAATAATACTTATCACCAAGCAGCGCGAGTTCACTATGGAAATCGATTTTTTTAGGTACAATATGTAGTATATCTTCCGTTATAACTCATGATTGTTTCTCCTGACTTTAAAATATAAAACAACATGTATATCCAATTATTTTTAGGATGACACTTTCTTTGTGGAGCACCCATTGGTTATATCGGGTAATATTTGATATCGGCTAAAAGTGGAAGTTGAGGTGATCAAATGCTTTATCGCGCTTGCATTTACCGCTGGAGGTTTGGTTCCTAACTCCGAGGGCGTGGGGTCGAGTCTCTCATGGGATTGGCCCACCAGTATTTGTGCTTTATCCGGAAAGTGTCACCTTAAAAATGATTGGATGTAAATGTTACACACATTCAAAATGGCATTGGTATACATAAAACAGCATTACTGATTGGGAGAAGGATAAGATATTCTTCCTTATATAACGTCTATACAAACAATATATACAGCTTTCGTTCATGCAGCAGGGGCCGGTTGTTCGAAGCGCTTTTAGCGCTAATACAGGATTAAATCTGCCTAATCCAAGGTTTAAATTCAATAGTGGTTTGGCGCTAATAGCGGTGTTAGTTGAATCGCTGGTCGAACGATCGGCCCCAGTAGAGTTAATAATTAGGAATAATAATGCGCACGTAAGGTCCATATCATGTTGGAAGTTATATAATATACATGTAGCTCAATTCAACGCCATTTGAAAGTTACAAATGCGACTTGTGATAATTGAGGAGTGTATCTACATCAACTGAAAGAGTTCGCGATGACGATAAACTTGGTCAGTTGGGGGTCTTGAGAGGACACAACACAATAGTGACTGTAGACCCTATCGAGTAATGTAATGACTCAAAGTGCTCATTGTAAACATTATAACGCACTTCACAATTATCAACAGTTGTAACATAGCTCAATTAGGTTAAAATCATCAATGAAAACCGCAATATTTAGACATTGACCCACTCATGACAGAAGGTAGAACAGTACCAGAAGACATGCCGCAAACTTAGGAAGGCCAAAGTGAAATGAAAAATGAAAACCGAGACAACACCATATTCTCCGAAATATACTATTAATATCAAAAACTAGTAATATATTTCATCATGTACTGTGTACTTTCATTGTTGTGCATAGAAATAATGATAATGAAATGCACATTCTCATTCTGTTTCCACGTCACTCGTCTTTTCTCGTTTCATCTGGCTATATCTATAGATGGCGTGGACAAAGGATGCGAATGTGTATTTTACAGGGCTTCTCTATGAAAGCCGGATGCGGCCAATCTCGTCTTTTCGTTTTTTCGCCTTTGATAACGCGCGGCGCGAAAAAAACGAAAAGACGAGATTGTGTCGAATTTCGCGAGATTTTGCCGTTTTCTCGTCTTTTCATTTTCTCGTTTTCTCGTGTTTTGATAACGCGCGGCACGAAAGCACGAGATTGCAAGGCGAAAAGATGAGAATGCGAGGCGAAAAGACGAGAAAACGAGGGCCAGAAGTCTCGTCTTTTCGCAGCGTGTTTTTAGTTTTTTTCACGTTAGCAAAAGGCGAAAAAACGAGAAAACAACAAGACGATATTGGCTGCATCCGGCTTCCATACTTCTCCATCTACAGCTTGCGTCCAGTAAAATAGATCATTTCGCTGACGCAAAGTGGGTTTCTCAAACTCAGGAACTAACATCAAATATATGAGATTGCAAACATTTCATTCTTTCTGCTCGTCAATGCAAATGTAACCGAGAAATTAGCTCCTATAGAAAAATAAATACGTCAAAACATTTTTAAATGTGGTTAAAATACATGTATGCACCTGTACTCGTCTAATATATGCAGGAGTTCCTTTGATAAATTTTATATACATATCCTCGAAACTTTGTTGTCAGTTGATTTATATGCAGTTGGAGGAATACGGTCACTGTATCGGCAACCATCTTTGATTATATGATGACAGTAGTATTGTTTTAATAAACAAGAAACAAATATTATTATACACTTATTAACTTGTGACGGAGTCAATATCATGAAACCAAGCAGACCTGACCGAGGCCGCAGGCCGAGGTCAGGTCTGCTCGGCCAAGTCTAGCCAAGGGTCCAGGTGTCATGATATGAACTCCGTCACAAGTTTATAAGTGTTTTATTATACCGAATTTATTAGCTGCAATGAATAATCGCTATGACGCCAGACCAGCGCATGGTACTTCTATTTCTGTCCAAAAACGCAGTTTGGCGAATACTTTCTGTCCAGCAGCTGTGTGTTATCGGAAACGAGACACACAGTACAATTGTATGAATAGTTCATGGATAAATCTACAAAGCTGCTTCCAATTTGACTAGAGTAATATTGAGATTTTAAACTTTCAGATGCGTTTTCCGAGATTTACGAGGTGAACTCTTCGTCATAAATCTTGAGTGTTTTGATACAATGCAGTCACTGGCTTTACACACTTCATTCATAAAACCTATTTGGGTCATGGTGAACTCATTTGATTGGATGAAATTGACGGCATCAAGTTACTCCAGTTTTGAGATGAGAATGAAATCGATTACTCGGGCGGTGCAGATAGAAATTACATATAACAAATTATTATACCACTTGAATATTCAGCAGACCGAAACGTATGTTTACCATCGACGAATGGGAGTATTTATCACCATCCTTCTTTCTCAACTAAGCAAAGAATTTGAACAGGAATTCGTCAAGTTGTTCTTTCGCTATTGACGAAAGACTACCGAACTCAATATATTTTGTTTGACAGTAGACCCGTAATATTGATATGAACGCCTGTATAACATTTTTGCGTTCTTACTGTCCCTATTTTGTAACAGTTCTTGTACATTTTCATCGAGTAAATCTACGAAGCGACCACCTTCAGCCATGTTGCAGGCAGACGGTACTTGTAAACAGTGATCACGATATTGACTCCGGACCTCGAGCGATCCGCCTGAAACATAAACAGCTTGTCAGTAATTGAAAAATATTGACTCGTCGCTGGGTAAAGTTTGACCAATGAAATAACAGAAAATCCTCATGAATATTCAAGAGGTATAATAATAATTATTACAAACTTATAAAGTGGGAACGATAGAACCAACGAACTATGCTAGTTACGAGAATTAGACCTATTGAAGTTCCGACATCCCAGATATGCCCCCAGAATTTGATAAAAACACGTTTCATCTAGCACTATGTAACTAATAAATTATATAGATTGACCGAAAATTCCAACAAATATGAGGATTTACTTGATCCTCGTTAGTTTGTCAGTTAAACGTTGACCGTGTACTAGCTCTCGTGTTATTTGAAGTGAATTCTTGAACTCAGCACTATACATTCTCATGTCATCATATTGTATACCTCCTACTCTCGGAGGTGCTACACCGAATTTAATGGGTTTGCCTGCAACTGTTCAATTCCGGTTCCGTTTCAAAGTTGGGAACTATTTGAGTTGAAAAGGTCACGTTTGGCAGTCTATGCCTTGAATTTTTACTATCGTGAAATAAAAACCAACAGGCAAGTTTTGTTTGTCTCGAAAGTGTATTGTGATAATCTGAAAGCTAATAGCGAGGATATTTGAAAACTAAAATTATAGATTATTCACTTGTAATAATATGAAGAATTAATTATCACAAATCCTAATTTCCTGAACGAAAAGCTTTCTCTGCAATTTAAAAGACCAAAAATTGATAATTAGGCATCCAAAATCATGTCGCTATCGGTCTAAGAATCTTTAATGAGTTTGCGGCGCCCATGTGGACCACCCCGCTTCCTTCCTCGCTGAAGACGTGACTTGCTCTGTAGATTCGAACAAACGGCAGCGTCTGCTCTTGCCGTGGTAATTGAATGCGCCGCAGTTGAGCAGCTTAGCACACTTCCTGGCACATGTGGTGGTTCTCATGCCGATAGACTTGAACTCTTGTAAAGGGATCCCAGTGGCATACATGTTCTCTAGTCTTGAATTCCGAATATATGCTGAAAATAAAATTGATATATTAATGGAGTAGTTACCTTGCACATTGCGTATTATACTAGTGTAGGGATATATAAATGTACTTCCGTCAGTGTAGACTATATACGACCTTTCAGTGAATGAATCCGGCGTAATGGTTAAACCTTCTTGCATGAGACTATAAAGAGACTTGGTGTAAACTTCAGATTTAGTATCCTGCTCAATGAAGATGATATTAAAAATTCCCCTATTCATTTTGCGAATACACCCATTCGCCACTTCTCCTTAAGGATAGCTATCCCGTTTAGAGGGTCAAAATTGGTCATTTTTATTTGTATTTCTTCATTCAAATATTCACTATTTCGTTTATTGGTATTGGTATCATTTATTCACCATCCAAAATACAACATATATGAAGAAAAAAAGCAGAAGTTACAATATATCACATAGTATGAGTTCCGTAAATATTAGGGTGGCGGGAGAAAACCCCAAAGGGCTTGTTATATCCCAAAAAATAAACAGAAAAGATGCATTGATTCAATCTCTAAGATGTTTGTGTGAGGCAACGAATTACAAAGTCTTATAAAAAAAGCATAGTGGTAGAAAGTGAATAAAGGATTAATATGATATTGGACTATGTATTTACTCATTATTATATTAGATATGGCTAATATGTGCAATGGTTATGATGCTAGTAGAAAGGCTTTAAGAAGGTATTTAAAATGAGAAATTGATATGCAAATTTGTAGATGGGAGGGCAATTTATTCCATTCCCTAGGAGCCTTAATTTTAGCTGTGTGTAGAGAAAGACAAGTCCGAAATGGATATTGTCTTTAACATTTGGTGAGAAAATGAAATCAAAATTATAAATAGAAGTGCTTCAATATTAGGATCAAAAATATACTTTCCGATGCACTGGAAAACTTAAACAGATTGCTTTAGCTTGGGTTTGGCTACCATTACTTTTGTCTGTTAAATTTCCGTTTTCAAAACTCATTTCCGCAGTATTTTGGTAAGCTAATTATCTTTTAGTCCTACTTATTTACATTAATCTACCCCCTTCTGATCAAAACCATGCAAACATCCGTATTTTTGTTTCTATTTATAACAGTGACCCTTCTCTCAGACACCCGCCGCGAAGTGATCTGCACAGGTGTGAACAATTCTCAGATGTATAGCTGGACACATTTCACCCGATATCTAGCCTTTCATTTTTCTACAAAATCCGAGATTTAAACGTTTACTTCTGGAAAAGTATCTATACTACGCTTTCGAAATTTGGCATACTTGTTACTTATAAGGTGATTTAGTGAAGCCTATCTCACTTTTTGTAAGTTCGGCTTAGTTATTTAATTATTCAACTTTTAAGACAAACGACTGTAAAATAGTACGTTTTTTCTCAATATATTTTAGCAAAAATAGCTGCAAAAACAAAACAAAGCAATAAAAAAATGAGATAATGTTTACTAGTTCGAGTTGTCTTGTATCAAGGTAAACCATCAAAGTTTCCACAAGATCAATAGTTTTCATGAAATTTCAATTGAAAAATGGGCGCTATTGTTTTCACTTGAATTATTTTTCAAATTGGAATATTTTCTACACAGTTGCAGAGTCGGATATACAAATTATATAGTTGGAATCCCTACGGTGTACGCTTTCATAAAATATATGGTTTATTATGGTTATCTTGTATATTTATTGATACAGAAGACAGATTATCATGAGGGTGCAAAAACTGCCTCTAACAGAACAGCTATCCTTAAAACGGCAACATATGATTACTCACCGACCTATAAATGGTTGGTTTGTTGGATATATCGGGTGACTGCCGTTAAGCGAAAGATAACGGCAGGGACTAGGTGACATTGAGGTACACTTGGACATTTTTCATTGTTGTGCAAAATCTTCGCTATTATTCTGCTGTAGATTAGCCTTATATGCTCTAGTTATTACTATTATTTAGTAGGACATAATCATAAAAAACAATCTGAAATATCTCCTATACTTTTCTACCGAATTACATTTTGCAAAGTTAAAAAAGAAGTCCAGGTTTGCCCCAAATATGGGGATCACTGGAACACTCTCTGGAGTGCAGTTGGACAATAATTAAAATTCATTTTAAATCAAATATATAGTAACAGTATATTTCATACTACATGTAGTTTAGAAGATTCAACAACGATGACTAAGTTAGTTGATATTTTAGACCACTGCGTTACATAAACTATTTCTCAGAGGCCAAATTTGAAAAAAGTGTAAGGTTCACATTCCAACGGAAGCATTTGACTTCGAATTTTTTAGTAATGCTCATCAAATCCGATGGGATTAGTAATCACTACTATCTAAGAATAAAAAAATGCACTTTCATAATATTTTAAAAAGAAAGTAAATTTCGCCATTTGATTACTACTGTCCCTGTGTGCCCCATCAAAAATGTCCCAATGATTGTTTCTCAGTTGTGAAAAACACAAATACATCCGAGATAATAAGTCGATTAAATTAAATTGTACCTTTGTCCGTCCACCTATTAATAGTACTAAAATAGTAACAAAGTACTGTATAAAACTTGATTTAACAAAACATCATTCTCGGTACTGAAAATTTACTTGGACTGTTTACCACTGTTAGTGTTATGGGTGTTGTATGGGATGATAGCTTTCTGCTGATAATAATTTAATGTGATTTCTGTATTTTACAGATGGTTTGTCCCACTGTACCCTGTGTCCCACTGTACCCCCAATCTCCCTTATCCCTTAATTAAACTCATGTTTCACTTTGATGCCGGTAAATGCCCTCGTATATCTCTGTTAAATTATTTCATAAGAATCAGTCCGTGTGAGGAACACGGAATGAACTGGGCTGCAGGCCGTCTGTTTGGAGTACAGAATATGGATATGGCATCAGAGCTGGTGTAGCCATATTTCATTATAGTGACAGGGACTAGAGGTGAGTGGAATATGAACGCCCGAAATCGGAATGTTTATCCGCAGGAGGAGCGAAACGACAACGAGGTCATTCGTCACCTGACATCGCACAAAGGTTAGATACAGAGTTCTGTTTAGCATTGACAACACAACAAAATTCGGACAATCTGTCTCATAGTTGCTTTCAAATCATTTAAAGCTTAACAACTTTGAAGATGTTATTGTCCTGGACTTAAATAGGCATAGGCAGTCACAAACAAAAGACATCGCCGGTGAAAGACCATGACTTCAATAATCCAATATCACCAGTGTAATAGAATTACTCTTTGTCTAACCTCTCTTTTGATCTCGCCTTCTATTACTAATTAAAGATCCCGATCTGTGGACACTCCTTTCAGATTTAACGAGTTGCCTCAGTATGGAAACGTCTTGGTCCTGTCATAAGAGCACTGAGAACTCAACATTTTCTAATAGCCCCATTCCTTGGACTTACATATGCACTAATGGAAAAATTAGAAGATATAGTATTAATGATGTCCGAAAGACACGGAGATGTAAATCCTTGGAATTAAAATAACGGTAATCGACTTCATCAAAATGAAAACGTCACCAACTTCTACCTGGTGTTGTTAAAATGAAGCTCTTGACATGTGACAAAAAAATGTTTTGCCATGACAGAGGTATAAGTTTTGCATTCTAGAGCACTGTATTCAATATATGGTTTGCCGGTAGTCTAAATGTCATTGCTCCTTTTCCAACATAATTAAAGTGCTGGTGTATTCTTCAAATTCGTCTGGAGGTACATAGGTAACCTTGTTGTACGTGCAACAAATTGCTGCTTCCGAATGGGTGAATTATCCGCATCTATGAGAGAAGGAGTTTGGCTATAATTTCAAAAAGAAATAAAGCTAGAGGTCCGTTAAGGGACAGGAAACCAATCACTTGACTTGATGTAACTTATACAATTGCATTGACCTGCACTTCAGAGATACTGAAAACACACACCTCGTTCTTTAGTTCATGAGATTCAAAAGAGTTTTCTTTCTTCACGATTTCTTAGTGAAAACATTAGAGTACTTTGCGATATTTTGGAGTATACTGGATTTCGAACAGACCTTCAATTCTGTGTATTTGAAATTTATAGACACGGTTTTGGTTTATTTCAAGTTTGGTAACAACATCCGACAATACATACTTTGTTAAATAATATAAAGTCTAGATTAGTAAAAATGGAACAACAACAGTTGTTTTTAGTACTCCAAGAGGCTAACGGTAGGTGTTCGTTTCTCCCCTAACATATTTATACTACGTTCAGAATTTTTCGGCATAATTTTGTTCGACAAAAACAGGAACATTAAGGGCGTTTTATTCATAGAGATTATAAATTGCTTCAGTATGCCGATGATACAACCTTACTACCAGATGGATGGGAGGAGTCCCTCCGTGAAACTGTAGACTTACTACAATATTTTGCTATGATTTCCGGGGTAATGATAGAACCTTATTACCAGATAGATGAGAGGAGTCCCTCCGTGAAACTGTAGACTTACTACAATATTTTGCTATGATTTCCCGGATAATGATAGAACCTCATTACCAGATGGATGGGAGGAGTGCCTCCGCGAAACTGTAGACTTACTACAATATTTTGCTATGATTTCCGGGGTAATGATAGAACCTTATTACCAGATGGATGAGAGGAGTCCCTCCGTGAAACTGTAGGCCTACTACAATATTTTGCTATGAATTCCGGGGTAATGATAGAACCTTATTACCAGATGGATGAGAGGAGTCCCTCCGTGAAACTGTGGACTTACTACAATATTTTGCTATGATGTCTGGGCTAAAGATTAATATGGATAAAATCCTAAATTATGGATCCAATCTGCCCTTTTTTAAATTCCTGTCTATTACTTTCTGTCTCGATTTGGTAAGGATACCTGAGTTAAACTATGATAAAAAAAAATCATTGAGATCCGCACTATAATCGACTTTTGTGGAGGGGAAATAAATATTATCAAATCATTGCCAGGTCCCAACTTTAATTATACCCTTTAGTTCTCCCAAATCCCAGTGAACAGTTTATTGACGAACGTGAAAAACAATTAGCTCATTTTATCTAGAATGGGAACCCGGACGAAGTTTCGAGAAAATTTGCACTACAGCCAATAGTTTAAGCATGATTTAAGTCAGGTCTTACGTTAAATCCTTGAACTTATCTTGGATAATTTTTTCCAATGATGGACAATATTGACGCAATGAAAAGATTTCACGGACAATGTTTGTGGCATTTCCAATGTACATTTTGAACTCGTGGCCCAGTTTTGTACAAAGAAATGTCCCAACACATATATAATGTTTTTCAGACAGATGTTTCATTATTGTGTGTGAGGTTAGTAAACATTTTGAGGGTACAAAATGTCAAATGTTCTAAGATAGTCTCTTTGGTATAATGGTTATATAACACAGGAAATACAGCTGCGTATTATAGTGAATGGTATAATAAGAACATTAAGTTATTATCGGACTTACTACAGAGAACGAAGATTCCGTTCACCCAAAAAAAACCTTTTGCGATACCTTCAAAATTAACGAGCAGCACATACGGTTTTATGGAATGCGAACTATTGTGCTTGATTATCTTGGAACATTACATTTGAATATTAAGCCTCTCTGAGGACAAAGTAGCCCAATTCAACCTGTCTCCCTACAGGTTATATTATCGGTTAAAAAGACTGATCTATGTAAAACACACTATTCAATGATGGCTTAGCTTATACTGCCAATTTAAGAATCGTTTGATTTGTTGTCCTGTAACTAAATTGATTTATTCATATATCAAGCGTTGACGGATCCGATATACAGTTCTTTTCCATTCCCTGACATGTACAACCTGACTGACGGCAACATATTTTATTTCGGCAAAGGCTGAGTGCAATCCATAAACCATTTATTTATTTATTGAATGTCCAAAGCGACGTTAAACCTTAATTCTCTCTATCTCTCTCTCTCTTACTGAATGCTCAATAACTGTTTTATATTCCAAATTCTGTAATGGACGACGGATCAATATCGAATGACGGATTAGATGGTTGTATGTTGAATTTAGAAGGAAATTGACAAATTAGATATTTAAATCCACGTTTATATTTTTTTTTTACTCTTCACAAGTAATTAATTGTGGATTTATTGCTTGAAACCTACAGGTAGTAAATCTGATATCCTTTTTGCTTAATTACGTTATGTGCAGGACTAGTATAGGTGGAAATATTAGGCCATTTCAGTGAGGAAAATAAAGAGAAATATTGGCTGAAATAATTGGTGAATATATGAACATATATATGATTAGGAGAAACAGAGGAAAGACTGGGGAACCTGGTCATGGTTAAATGATATGGATACAGATGTAAAGAAGATATAACGGGGAACAGATATTCATTTCTAGTGGCTATGCGTCATTGGTACGAGGGAGCATGTGTAGGGCGGTGGAACGGGTTGCACGCCATACTCTGTATGACCAGTGCCCATTGTACTACGATGAAGTGCCTAATCAAACCAACCAACCATGAACTTCGCTTTACCTACATGAAGAATGGGATATTCCCTGGCTGAACTGAAAACATACTATATAGCTGAATCAGTAAATGCGAGTATGTCTGCTAGCATGAAAAATTTTCTCTTGAAAAAAGACTGTCTGGGATATTACAGTTGGGACGACAGAGGACGAATTTTTTACCATCTTAAATAGGAATATGATTGGAATTCTTATTTCGAGTAATTACATTATAGGGACACTGACTTTGTTACGTTCACTTGTGATGTTATTAGTCCATTCTATGCCTGTAATGTAATGGGCTGTGTAAGTAATTTCCTTTATATATTCACTCATTTAATGTGAAAGCAATGTAATTGTTTTGTTTTTTTTGGATATGGGCCAAAAAAGATTCTAGCACAGCAATGACTTCAACATGCATGAGCCGCCTAATTTATTTATAGACGGAGCCAGAATGTAATTGGGACTTGAAAAATCACTGAACAGTTCTGGAATGCAAAAACATTGGGGAAAAGATGTAAATAATTCTTCAAACTATATTTTCCCCAAATTGTCGGTTAGTGCTAATACTTAAAGCATAATGAAAGAAAAAAAAATGCTCTGGATTTCCGTTGTATTCTGGGAAGGAAATATACCGGGGTTTTTTTTCAGAGAACCGGTGAACGATGCAGTATCGATTTGAACAACGTTTCACCAGGACATGCTCCTATATACACCTGATTTACACCAAACAATGGCACCAGAGACATGAATACAAAGGCCGCCGGTCAGGGAAAGCAGAAGTTTATAATCCGTCGAAAATCAATAACGTTGCCAATTTGAATGCTCCGTTACTAAAATCAATAACAATTATCTGACCGTGTTGGTTGTTGCTGGGGACCGCACTGCGGTGGTCTAATGGTTAGAGCGTCGGCCTCGTAAGCGGTAGGTACTGGGTTCGATCCCAGGCCGGGTCATACCTAAGACTTGAAAAATGGAACTTGCTGCTTCCTCGCTTACGCTCAGCATTAAGAGGATAGAACAAGGACTGGTTCGCTCGGTGTCAGTATAATGTGACTGAGTGGCGTCATGTCTGCCTACGGCATGATATTTTAGTGGGACAGCACTATAAAATGGCAGCATTAGATCTGCTCTGTTACAAGTAGTTACCCCTGCCCCTCCCCCTCCCCTCCCGTCCCTTCCCCGTCGTGATATAGCTGAAAAAATGTTGAAAGCGACGTTAAACCCTATTCACTCACTCCGTGGTTGTTGCTGTTGTTAATGTTTAATCCCTTCATGGTTGTTCAAACCAGTTTCCCATGAGCTGAATATGCAACAATTCCGTAATGTTTTGTCGTTCACCTCTCTATCTTAGTTTTCACGCAACTAGACCACAAATGAAGGTATGTCTATAATTTTCCATTTTTTCTTACTAGCACTTCTCACAGATTGTGGCCAATTAACTCAATTAAAAAAATTTCAATGACGTTTAATTAGTTTTACCTATGGTTCAATATGTCTAGAGTGACGTGGTAGCCTTCGTTAATTGACGTTGATCGGCATATCAGAGACGGAAAATGTATCCCGTATATCTCATAGAAGAATGAACACGTCTGTTTGAAAACGTCTTGTTTATCTGTGACATCATGAGACCCCTCCCATCTGACTAGAAACGGACAATGGTGATTGACACGGGAGCCACGCACACAAAAGCAGCGCGTCCAGGTTTAACCCCAATTATATCACAGTGTGTATCTGACAGTAAGGGGTATACACCCGAATGTCATGAGAATGTGTATCTGACAGTAGGGGGTATACACCCGAATGTCATTAGAATGTGTATTGTCTGGTGGACGTTTTCAACTCCCGTTGGAGACAGTCTTAATGTTTAACGTTTGAGCCTTCGTTGGTAAATAATATGGAGTGCTATAGTATCCGCCTTATCACATTTTGAAATAAGATTATTGTTTCGCTATTACAATATATGGTTGCTGTATAATTAAAATCCATTGGAACCACTGATAATTTTTCAATAATAGAGAAGAAAACCAACTCCGAGTAGGGATGACAATTTCATGCTGTACATTTCTCTATTACTTATAGCATCATCAGCAGTGAATAAAGTTACAAACAGCTCTATACGCACATAATGTGATCTTAGCCAATGCACATTTATGAATAGGTAAGCCACTAATGTCAATCAGGTTGGAAGCATATTAAAATGTCATTTTCAGAAAATTGTTTTTGACATTAAATGTCAAGAGATAACCTGATAACGATCTACAAATGGTGTGATTACAGGTGATACAATACACAATCTAATTGATGAAAACAATACATAATGAACAAAGTATGGCGATATAGCGGTATGTACCTACATTGAATATTAGTACGTCAGGAAGTTCAGATACGGACTCTCATTTCAAGATAATATAGGTATAATTATGACAATTACGAAACGATACACAGTCCAATTTATGGAAGGAAAACTGGTTAATCTATTAATGATATTACCTAAATAATTTAAAATTGGTTTGTGCCGACGTATGGCTTCTTTGAATAACATTTGAGACCAGTGAGCCGCTGTATCAATAATGTTAGTGTTTGGTTCTATAAGAGACAACAAAGAGATCGGGTCATCATCAAAAGAGCCATATGCTAGATCAAACATTTACCGAATGTAACTAAAATTGCCGCACTGGCTTACATGGTTAACCACCTCGGATTTGGAAGAAGCATGTATTTTTTTTCAGGCGAGCAATAAACATCTGCCTGTTTTGTTTATTATATATAAATTTTCGTGTCCCGAATGTGAATCAGAGTGCATCGGCAAAGCAGACAGATGGTTTGCTGCTCGCCTGAAAGAACATGCTTCTTTCAAATCCGAGGTGTTTAGCCATGCAAGCCAGTGCGACAAGTTTAGTTACATTCGGCAAATGTTTGATCTAGCAAATGGTTCTTTTGATGATGACCCGATCTCTTTGTTGTCTCTATAAGAATCAAACATTAAAATTATCGATACTGCAACTCACTGGTCTGACGTGTTATTCAAAGAAGCCTTAGTCATACGCCGGCACAAACCAATTTTAAACCAAGGACTGAAAGCATCAAAGAATTTAAAATTATTTAGACAATTTCATTTATAGATTAACCAGTGTTCTTCTCATAAATTAGCCTGTGTATCGTTTCATAATTTTATATTCCAATGCGAGATTCTAATGTGGATTGCCAAGAAAATTATACCTATATTAGCTTGAAATGACAGTCCTTAATCTGAACTTCATGACATGTACTAATATTCAATGTAGGTACATACCGCTATATCGCCATACTTTATTCATTATGTATTGTTTACATCAATTAGTTTGTGTATTATATCAGCCCTAATCACACCATTTGTAGATCGATCTCAGGTTATCTCTTAACATTCAATGTCAGCAACAATTTTCTGAAAATGACATTTTAATATCCTTGCAACCTGATTGCCTTACTGGTTTACCTATTCATAAATGTGTATTGGCTAAGATCACCTTATGCCTTGTATATACACTGTGCGTATAGAGCTGTTTGTAACTTTGTTCACTGCTGAAGATGCTATAAGTAACAGCGAAATATACAGAACGAAATTGTCATCCCTACTCGGAGTTGCTTTTCTTCTCTAGTATAGTTAAAAGATACAAAAGGGAATGTTTAACATCAAGTTTACGAAAATCTAGGCCCATACCACCGTATGCACCGTGTTCAGGAGAAATGTACTCCATGCTGGGTTTGTCATCCTTGTCACCTATTTCAACAAACGCCCTACCTTCCCCTCGCCCACCTTCCCCTTGTCTTTTCGTTTTCTTTGGTGTTTGGGTCCGCTTCTGTTCCACTGTAGTTCCCGTACTGATCTGCTTAGTTGTATCAGTCGACGGTTTAGTTGAATGGCTCGTCTGTTCAGTTGTTTCGGTTGTCAAAGAAGAAACTGTCGAGCTGTGCACTACTGTGGGGTCTAATAACAGAACAAGGATAAATTGCTTGAACCATCAAATCAAGGCTCTAGCACTGAAGTATAGTGTTCAATATTGAAGTTCTATTGTTAGAGGGAATAACAATTCTTTCCGTTATATCTTCAGTGAAGATCGATTTCTGATTTTTTCCCCGTGTTTACAGACTTTCCCGTACACAGCCAAAGTGGGTGTCCCTCGCGATCAGCAACAGATTGATACTATTCAGTTGGTGGTATTAAACGGAGGGTATCGCCCAGGACGATTCCGTTTTTAGCTGAACTGTATCTTTGATTGTTTTAAAATATTTCATTACATATACTGTGATCGGGGTACAAGTTCTTACAATTTAATGTCACCCCTCTTCCTATAAATGAAATGGTGAATTGCAGCTGTAATTTATAACAATTTACGAGAAGTTAAATCAAAACTACTATGAGGTGCCAATTAATAAGGAATTTATATCAGTGCTGACAAATGGTATAGCATGATAAATTACACTATCATGGTATTAAAATGAATGTATATATTTATATAGGGCATTATGTAGCAAAAACAGCGCAACAAATACGATATACAGTCAAGCGCATCCAAAATAATAAAGGACTCTCTCGATATTCCTCTTTTTCTCTTCTTTCCCGCAAACCCAAAATAATACAGGACTCTCTTGATATATCATTCATATACATTTATTCTCATGCTTAAGACTAAACCCATTTAGATTACATCCGAATGCATTGAATATGTAGTGTTAGCTACTTTGAGGGGATCTCATCCAGAAGTGGAAGTACACACATATCAATCAGTAAACTACAGCCTACAAGCTATACAAATATAATTTGAGGAATCTTTCCCCAAAATGAAACAAATCTACTACAACCCACACTTCAGCTCTACGGTGTGAGAAAGACAATTTTGAATATCTCTTCCCACAAGTGACAATGAAAATTCACAAATATCCCAGTGAAGTGTCGTATGTAACACTGGCATATTCCTGAAAGGCTACATATATCTCTGTATTGTTCATGTAGATGTGACATTGGCATATGTAGTCCACATTCTACCTCACATAATACAAGTAAGCTGTACAATACGGGAAAATCATTTTGAGGAAAATTTCCCCAAAATTAAAAGTTGTGGAGGAAAACTTTCTCAAAATGAAATATTCATACATGATGTGTTGCCCATGTAACATAGAAACGGAACTGTGAACATCTGAATGTATCCAAGTCTTTTCTCCAAACAAGCTGTATAGTGGTAGAGAAATTATTTTGAGGAATACTTCCCCAAAATCTACATATATCACAACGTGTTCCATGTTACAGGTTACTACAGTCTAACTATTAGCTGCATATACAGTGTTGGAGAAAAGATTTTGAGGAAAATTTCCCCAAATTGAATATTTTGAAAAAAATGTCCCCAAAATAAAAAATTGGCGGAAAACTTTCCCAAAATGAAAAATTCATATATGATGTGTTGACCATGTACATAGAAACGGAACTGTGATATTATAAACATATGAATGTATCCAAGTCTTTTCTCCAAACAAGCTGTATAGTGGTAGAGAAATTATTTTGAGGAATACTTCCCCAAAATCTACATATGTCACAACGTGTTCCATGTAACAGGTTACTACAGTCTAAATATTAGCTGCATATACAGTGTTGGAGAAAAGATTTTGAGGAAAATTTCCCCAAAATGAATATTTTGGAAAAAATGTCCCCAAAATAAAAAGTTGGAGGAAAGCTTTCCCAAACTGAAAGATTCATATATGATGTGTTGCCCATGTAACATAGAAACGGAACTGTGATATTATGACCATCTGAATGTATCCAAGTCTTTTCTCCAAACAAGCTGTATAGTGGTAGAGTAATTATTTTGAGGAATACTTCCCCAAAATCTACATATGTCACAACGTGTTCCATGTTACAGGTTACTACAGTCTAAATATTAGCTGCATATACAGTGTTGGAGAACAGTTTTTGAGGAAACATTCCTCAAACTGAAATTTCACGTATAGCTCAGCGTTGAAATTCATGTAATCTGCATTAAACATACTGCGGTTTTCACAGAGGTCTCAGTATCCTTCATGTAATGTGGTATACATGCATTACAAAACACGTATGCTAAAAGAACAGATCAAAATGGTAAGCTTCAGAATGTTAGGAGAATGGTTTTGAGGAAACATCCACCAAAATGGCGATCCTTCAGACAGTGTCGAAAACTCGTATATCATATAAATCATCGTTTTTAGTAAGCAGTCTTCGGGCACACTCTAATCAGCATACTAGTCATGCTAGTGTCAGCTGGTAATTGTGGGTTCACAATTCTTGTCTGATTATGTAGCTTTATGCTCCCAACACCATTAAACACTATAGCTAATTGCAAGCTACAACGTCTTAGTCAATGAACGATTTCGGGGGAAATTAACGAAAAACTTATATATCTGGAATACTGGAAAATGTGAGAGACAGAATTTTGGGGAAGTTTACCCCAAAATGAAAAAAAAAAAATACAATCACATTGTAGTTGTTCTGGATAACCCTATCTGGCCTGACACTTTTTATATAACGTGGACGATTTGAAAACTTGGAGGCATACTAGGTAGCGTGAGAAATAATTATGTAACCTTTTCTGCAGCAAGGAAATATTACATTTCTGAATAGTATGTACATACAGCTTCAGTTCAGTTCAGTTATACGCGTACAATAAGAGGCACCGTACAGCAAGTGGCACTAATGGAAAACTTTTATCTCGAATGGGTAAATGCATACTGACCGAAATAAAACTAATCGGGATATTATCCCCAAATTGAGATTCTACACATATTCCAGTAATTCAATAGTGTGTTATTGTGTAGAAATCTCCTCCAAACTGACTTATTATATCTCATAAGTTCATCTAGCAGATGTCCTTGATTGAAATACTACGATTTGTTTTGTATGATTTATATATTACGGTGTTCTAGAAGAGCTACATTTCCCATGAACTGCAAAAAAAACCCCATATCCATCATACATCACTCGAGGATTTACCGATAGTAGGGAACAGAGAGAAAGAGAGAGAGTATTAAGGTATAATGTCGCATTCAGTAATATTTTAGCTTAGCGACGATCAAACAACATTCTAAGTACTCAAGCCAATGACTTAGTAATCCAACGCATTAAAACATACACACATTAAAACTTATGCAACAAACCGATTTCTCTCAAATAAGCCAAGATGCAATCCTCCCTCACCCGACTAAAAATATCTCCCAAAGTAGTCGCTCGATAAGAAGCACCTCTTACAATCTTAAAATCTATGCATTCGATAAGAATATGTTTCACCGTGAGATCAATGTGAATAAGCTATTCGGCTTTATTTGTGCATGGAATTCATAAATTGTTGCCAGTGGCTATTGCTGAATCATTTTCCATCAGTCTCTCCAGCTGCAGGTCAACTTTTGTCATTGTACTGGAATATGTCACTTCACCTTCATATCTACGTCCACTCACTCTCGCTTCCAGGCCCTTCCATCGCCCTTTCTCTTCTACGATCGAGAGCCTTGGTAAACGAATTTGCCGAACGTACTAATCTATTGATGACTTGGCGTAATCTGTCAGCCAGTCAAGTGGTTCAGTTTGCTCTTTTCAAAGCAGAGGTTACAGGAGTCCGTTCACTGGGTATCTTAGCCAATCAGAAGCGTGCGCCTTACAGGGGCCTCTCCATTTTTGGCGGTTTAAATGGATGTCGGCTCGTTTCGTGGCTGTGCAATGATTTTGGTACAAGCCACCCACCATTGAAATGCGCGCTTGACCTTTTACCATCGTCGGTGTAATGTAGACAATGGTGTTTGCGTAATGCGTCCACTGGAAGGAGACATCAAAGTAAAACCACAGCTACATGCAACTTCAATCAACAGCAGAGTACTGGAGACATCCGTGAGTGAACACTCGTGACAGAACACCTGCGGCAGGATCAACACCGGCGGGATGAAGTTTTGAGTTCGAGTTCCAAAGTGTACAGTGTCCAGGTGCCTAAAAGATAGATAACAAGAGATACAGGTAAGACTTCATAATAAATGTGTACACTGTAAAAATTGGCGACATGTTTAACGTCTCAAAATGAAACATGATTTTGTCCCAACTTTTGGGACATGTGAGTACATACATATTTCACTTGGAAACGGCTTCATGTTTCAATTTGAAACACGTGTCATCCTCACATGTGTTAATCATGTCTCAATATGGACATGTCGTCGTCAAACATGTGTCCGTTTGTGACACACTGCAGAGTGAAACACGTCTTGTATGTACACCTGTCAATCTGAAACATGTTACGGCCGACTACATGTTTCAAAATGAAACGTCTAAGCCCAAACATGACTTTGTCCCAACTTTTGAGACAAGATGCCTGCATGGTTTGGTGTCATTTGGTGTCAGTGGCCGAATCGTATTGTCCAGAAAATATCCTGATGCGCTACACACATTTAAAATACTGGATGTAGATTTGGTCACACAAAGAACACAGTTGTTGTTTCTTCCAACGCGAGCCCTCAATGATGCCCCATCAGTGTCACTCATTTTTTATAGCGACACATGCTTTGTATTTTTTTGGTATGAATCATTGGCAAATTTAGAGTGGCGATCATGCGGGGTACCAGAAATGTGGTGTTTTACCGTTTTCTTCGAGTTTTTTGTGTTTTTTTTTTGTTTTGATAAAAGAGTGCATGAGCTATTTTATTTCACATAAGATAATTCTTCCCTAATGTACTATGTAGTTTACTTCGGAGAACCTTGTATAAATAAACAAAATGTTCAAGGATTGCTTTTTTTTTATTTTTGCAGCAGAGCGGACCCCAAGATATATTTTGGGGGCTTTCAGAATCAAGGAGTGAACAAATATTTAGTGGGGAGGAGGCGTCTCTTCCGAAGCCTTGGCAGGCCAAAAATAGTCAAATACCCTAGGCCTGGAAGAGTTATATTACGATGGAAGTAATTCAGTTAAATTAGTCGGTCTGTTTATTCACAATATCGACAGATATATTCAGGATCGCTAAAGATGAGAAATTTTTTTTTGGAACCCAGTACTTCCATGCACCAGACAACATTATCCGTCTTTTATACTGTGTTTCTTGAGACATGTCGCTTTTGCGACTCGGTTGTTCATGTTTCGGCTTTGATGTTTCAAACAGCTATTCGGGTCATTATAGTGAAACGGCAACGCGATTGAAACATGTCGCAACCACCAAATAGCTGTATTCTCACGTCTTTGAGACATGTTTTCATGAGAAAACGGGTGAAACATGTAGCATTATGAAGCATCTCACATGTTACCCATCTCAAATGTGTACATGCGACATGACATACCGATAAATATAACATATCATATGAGAACTAATTATGAAGGTCACCTTTTCCGTGTAGACCATGGGCCAATTCTCAGGAATATACCTTTCGTAGCAAATTTGTGGGAACAACTTGTTTTTATCCCAAGAATATTCTTGGATATTCCCTTTTCACATGCAAAAGTTCTAATGTTTTCTCTCGCGCGCTAACCAGGTAATTCATAAAACATAAGTGTCCATTCGTTTACTTTGAAATGGGACATACTAAATGATAATTTAGCATGGGAGAGACGGAAGTGAGATACTCTTCAGGAACAGATAAGATAAGATAAGCAGAAGATCATGGGTAAATTCAAGATGCCGGTCACGTGGGGTACCAGAAAAGTGACGTTTTCGTCATACTTCTTCAAAATTTCTACTTTTTCGAGGCAAGTGAGCAAAAACTATTTTATTTCACATCAGATTAGTATTTACTAATTTATCATGCAGTTTTTCGCGGAGAAATTACATAAATAAAAAAATCGGAAAATCTGACCGAAAAATCGAACAAAAATGCCGTTTTGGAAAATGACGTCACTTTGAGGTCATCAAAGTGGCCATCTTGGACTTTTTGCATTTTCTGGTAGAGCTAGAGCTTCGAGATATAATTCAGGGCTTAGCCTGGTCCATTGCCCACAGTTATTGAGAAAGTCCAGGTACAGGATTACTATATGCAGATATGCCTTGGCATAACTATCACTTAAAATACAGGTTCAATTTGAATGTTCACCAAACAGGTGGAGAGATATTGAGGTTTGAAATCTAAATATGATATTCAGGGATTTCGCCAAATGGGCTCTCAATTATATTTTGGAATATTCACAAAAGAACTATGCTTCTATATTCTCTTTCAAACTATAATATTGGTTCTTTATGGCATTATGCAAAATACCAAAAGTATATTTTAGACCACATGAGTAGTGTGACTATAGTAAAGGTGGATTTTACTATACCATTCAGCTCATATTTAGGCAGCAATCGATGTGTTCAAACCCGCAAATCTATGGAGCTGACAAGCGTATGATTAGGATACAATAGTTGTATTAATTTGATTGTTAGCCTTGAATTATGGATTAACTTTGAGTTGTTCTTCATGCTTGCTATTGATAAATCATGTCCAGCCATTTGTATGTTTAGAAAGTATTTGTTTTGGGTCACTAAGTTACGTTCAGTGCCGTATTACATAAATATGGTTAGGACTGAATGAAGAGGGGATTACGGCCAGTGCTCGGACTTACCGACATTGTAGACCAGTTAGTTGGAGCAAACCAAGCTGACTGTAGTTTTGTTTATGTATATCTGTATTTGTAATATCCATCGTCATCAGTAAATTCATGTTTAAGCGTACGAAAGTCTCTGTGTTCAATACTTCGACCGGTCCTCCAAGAACGGCAAAACTATACCCTTACATTAGTGACTAACGTCGCATGACCTACGAAGTAGGACGAGAAAGATGACTTGGGGGTCCATGCGTAATGTTATAGCTCACATGGATGATTTGGGGGCCCAAGCGTAATGTTGTAGGCCACTTAAGTAGGTCAAATTTTCATCAAAAGTAGCTCAGCCCAGAACTTGCTGGTAACAGTCCCCTAATGCACGTTCATGCCAAAAATCAAGGTTCTAATGTCACCTTATTTTGCCAACGAAAGGATTGGGATGGACAGACTCACTCATTACCGGACAATTTGCAAATGAGAGTCTACTTCGTAGGAAAATCTAAAGAAATCACTACAAGGTTTACCATAGCAACACCGAGGGCTCCATTTTGGAAATTACGTATGAACTCATACTTATTCAATGTTCAGTAACAAAGGTTTATGCGCCTCATATTCATTGAAAAGATCACGTCGACCATTCTAGAAGAAACTATTGGTATCCAGTTGATATAGTAACGATATTTTTTAAACTATTGCCAACCATGTCGCAGAAGTGATATCCAGTATTTAATAAAATTAGAAAAGAACCATAATTCTATGATTTTTCGAAAATAGAATATGCCATTATTTGTCTTCCAATTTTCTCTAGTTTGCACAAATTCATCAACGCTCATCCCTATAACAAATGCATAATAATGATAATAATAATATTGGTAGATAATATTGTGAGTAAATATACCTAAAACAACGGGATAGGCTTTGGATTGAAGTAACGTAAATATAATGACATGTGCAAGAAACTCGGCCTCCGACACTGACCATCTCTGTCCTATGGTTTTTCGAAATGTAACAAGAGACACTTATGTTAGCAGATCGGGGTACACAGATCTATGCCATAATGACGTTACTGTTATTATGTCAGGAAAAGCAAATGTGGTTATTCAGGTATAACTGGAGTGATTGTTTGAGCTCAGCCATGCCAGCATACACATATGTTCTGGACATGAGTACTGGAATATACTGATGCCGTGGACTTTGGATAAAGGAAAAACGTTACCCCGCACATGTGCGTCTCTGGTCGATGTTCCGTGATCACTCCTCGCTGACGGGTGAAAAATGAAGAATGCATGTCCCAGTAAATAATGTTCCTTCTCCCTTTAGGAAACTATATGTATTACCAAAGTTTCAATTCACAAAAAAAAAGTTTTATCTGTATGGGATAAAAGTATCTTATCTCGGAAAGAAGCCGGTAGGGAACCCGGATGCGGCCATTTCGTGTTTTCGCATCGATATAATAGCACGAAAACCTGACGAAAACGCGATATGTCGAAAACACGAAAAACCTGTCAACCCGAAAACCTGACAACGCGTAAACGCAAAAAACCATCAACGCGAAAATGCAACAAAGACGAAGCGAATACGCTAAGCGAAACATATGTTTCGCGTTTTCGCGTCGGGTTTTCGCGTTATTATTACCGATCCGAATATGCGAAAACACAAGATGACCGCATCCGGCTTCCATATACCGGACATGCTTTCTTTTTCATACTGTATCGTGATATCCTGATGGAGTTTTTCCTGTTCACAAGATCTCAAACCGAACGCGTGAGATAAATCGGGCGACTGGATCTCAGATTTCAGTTTCTGCGATTTTCAGTTCAGTTTAGTCAAATGTCGAATTTTAGATTTTTTTCTCCAAATAATTAAACAAGCGCAATATTTTGGATCCAATTCAGGGGTCCGAAAATTCCGACCTTTTTCGAAGATTTCCTAACTGTCTCAATATCCCGAATATCCAGATATCATGAAAACGTAAAAAAAAATACGCCGGTCTGTGCAGGGCATCAGATCTATAGAAAAGTATATCAAGAAATGTCAATTCTGTCTACTCAAGCGGGATAATTTGGTCATCATCTCCACTGAATGCACGCATTCTTTATGTGAGTTTGCCGGTTGCCTTAACCGATGGTTCAGCCATGTATTCAAGAGAGGTGTGAGTGAACATGTTTTAAAGTCGTTGACATATCAGACAAACATCAGTTTATAGCTGTAGGAACCCGGATTAAATTACATCAGTGTTAACTCTATCTGGCCTAGGTTGGGCTGGGGGGCTGATAATTAACACACCATACCTTTGGTTTAAAAATGTTTACCTTGGTGAAATTTGTTAGTCTACAAAATTCTATTAAGCGGGACAAAATTTCAGATTAAACGGACTATTCACATTCGAAGCGGGTGCATCACTATGAGAGATTAAGGTACATTGGGACATAGGGAACAGTATACTGGCGCAAGCAATCTAGAATCTAGGTTATATGTTAATTACCAGAATCACATTAATTTATTATCAGTATAAAGCTACCACCCCCTATATACAACACCTATATTGAAGAAACACTGGGACACATTTTTGACTTTTTCAAATATAATTCTGGAGAAAGCTTAACAGATATTTAGAATTTCTTTCATGCTTATGCCATACTAAATATTAGTTATAACTAGCGCATACACCGCTGCTATACATGACAATGAAAGCGAAGAGTTTGCATAAAACTGAAAAATGTCCCAGTGTATCGCAATCTCCCAATCTGGTAATAATAGTTTCTAATTTCTTTATCGTTATAACTTAATTATTTAACTTCTTGATTGTTTTATTTCCGTTACTTGACTATAAAGAAACGGTTTATTTCTTGAAAGCCCTTCGTCATGGGATTTCGAAATTTGGCATGGTCGTTTTGAACTAGGTTGATTCAGATATTCACATAATGTTCTGGTTGCTCAAAGGGAGGGACTCGGTAAACATCGGTGGGGAAATATTTACGTGGTGAGCGAATGGGAACAATAATAGTAGCATGATGTAAGCTCCCGGAATATATTAAGATTTGGGCATGGCAAGGCTTAGATAATAAGATAGAGGGAGGATCTCAGTGTCCGGGTGGAGGCATACTCCCGGGGTGAGTGAATGTGTTCAGTCATACAAGCTTGATGTATTAAAGCTTCCGGAATATATTAGGTTTGGTTTAGGAGATAGAAATTGGACTTCAGTCATCGGGGGCTGAGGGCATACTCATTGAATGATTTGAATGATTTCAATAACTGAAAGCGTCTGGAAAATATTAGGGTTGGGAGTGGGGCAAAGATTGATTTAAGACAGTGGCTCAGTCCACGGAGGTGGGGCATACTTCGGGTGGGTGAATGAGTCCAATAACTGTAGCACGATGTTGTCTATCGGAATATATTAGGACCTGAGTAGTATATATAGGGCAAGTAAACTTAATTCCTCCCCACTGCGCATGCGCAGAACCTGTTTTGACGTCACAATTGGGGGAGGTTGGGGAGGTGCGCATGCGTGATGAGGAGGCGTGGCCTATAGTGAGTGGGTGGGTCAAAATGGCGGCTCTCTGGGACGTTGAAAGTCCGCCATTTTAACCCACCCACTCACTCGGGTGCACTGTGTGTGTAAAATAAGGGTCCGCCATTTTAACCCACCCACTCATCACCGGGTGAGTGGGTGGGTTAAAATGGCGGCTCTCTGGGACGTTGAAAGTCCGCCATTTTAACCCACCCACTCACTCGGGTGCACTGTGTGTGTAAAATAAGGGTCCGCCATTTTAACCCACCCACTCATCACTTCACCGGGTGAGTGGGTGGGTTAAAATGGCGGCTCTCTGGGACGTTGAAAGTCCGCCATTTTAACCCACCCACTCACTCGGGTGCACTGTGTGTGTAAAATAAGGGTCCGCCATTTTAACCCACAGAGTTGGGACGTTGAAAGTCCTCCATTTTGACCCACCCACTCACCGGGTGAGTGGGTGGGTCAAAATGGCGGCTCTCTGGGACGTTGAAAGTCCGCCATTTTAACCCACCCACTCACTCGGGTGCACTGTGTGTGTAAAATAAGGGTCCACCATTTTAACCCACCCACTCATTGTATGGAATGCATGTACTGACTTGGTTCTGGGTTTTTTCCATCACGGTTGTGCGCAGGTGTATGACGTCACTTCCGGTCTGCGTGAATCGGGCGTGACCTGGGACTATGGGAGGCATGTACTGACTTGGTTCTGGGTATTTGTCATCACGGGGAGGTCACGTGATCAGTTCAAGGTCATATCCATTTTTTATCGATATGTCAACCCCACATCCCAGTCCATTAGATGCTCCTTCACCTAAGCTTCACTTTGATACCTCACTCGACCTGTGGTGTGAGTGAGTGCAAGAATGTATTCATCCGCGGTGATGCAGTCATGTCTGGCGGTGATTCGGTCTCGGGAAAAAGCTTCCTTGCCCAATGCCTACGGACTTTACCGAAGATACACGGACTTTAACGAAAAGACACGGACGTAAACGAAAAGACGCGAAGGTGAACGCCATTGTGGGAAACCTCCCACAGACAGGTCAGTACATGCATTTCTATGTTGTTCACGCATAATAAAAGGATTGATCTGTAATCTGTGTTGTTGTTGTTGTTGCTCAGGCGGGAGTTGCAGCGTCTAGCCAGTACAATTCGTCAAACTCTGACCTACCAGGTGTCGCGCTATATATATGAGAAATACATCGAGACAGTCCTGCAGCTCATCAGACCTCACATGAACACTCTGGTAGCCTCATACGAGTCCCTCACTGAAGCACTACAGGCTGTGACGGAGGCGGAAATTGCTACGGCAGTGGTAGCGGCTTGTCCTTCCAAAATCCCACGTGAAGAGATCGTGACGTACATCTATGTGCACCAAGGACGGAAAGATGATGATGAATTCAAACAAGTCTTGTTGACGAACTATTGAGAACAAGGAAAAACATGTATTGATCTGGAGAAATTGTATTACAAAAACAAATTTCAGAGTTTTTTTCACTGTTAATTGTATTAAAAAAATTCAATACTTACCTATAATTGTATTAAATTCAATTGTGAATACGTTCATTGTGTGTTAATAAAAAAATAGTAATTTAAAAAAATGCTTAGTGTTCATTTTTTTCCTTTTTTTAATAGTCAAATAGCTCCAAAAACGTCTATTTCCATTCTTGCGCATGCGCAGAATGCTGATAGTTCAACCCACACCAGTCCATCAGCTGGCCCTTCATCTCACCTTCACATTGATACCTCACTCGGCTCCATCGGGCCACTAGGGGCTCTCCTAGCTCCAAAAAGGCTATTTTGCAGATAAATGTCAACATCGGGTGTACGAAGATTTTTTTTTTTTTTATTTTAGAGGTAGTGGGTCGAGTGAGGTATTAAATGGAAGCTGACGTGAAATGCTTCACATTGATACCTCACTCGACCCGATTGGACCACTAGGGGCTGCCCTAACTCCAAAAACGGCTATTTTGAAGATTGCGCATGCGCAGAATGCTTATAGTTCAACCCACACCAGTTCATCAGATGCTCCTTCACGTTACCTTCAATTTGATACCTCACTCGACCCGATTGGTCCATTAGGGACGCCTCTAACTCCAAAAAGGCTATTTTTCAAGATTGATATTTTTGATATCATCTT
>JAVTVY010000096.1:0-32297 GCA_036873755.1 Hanleya hanleyi
ACTTTCCACCCCCCCCCCCCCCCCTTGTTTTTTTTTGCTCTTATCTCCGGAATGACAAGAAATTAAGAGCTGGGACTCCGTGACTTTGTAGCTTATCAAATTGGGGCCTATTTGCATGACCCCCAAGCAGAAGATCATGGGTAAATGTAACATGGCGGCCATGTGGGGTACCAGAAAAGTGATATTTTCGTCAGTTTTCTTGAAAATTATTGCTTTTCTGCATGGAAAAGTGAGTAAAAACTGTTTTATTTCATATCAGATTATTATTTACCAATTTATCATGAGGTTTTTGCGAAGAAACCACACAAATGAAAAATTTGAAAATCTGACCGAAAAATCGTCCAAAAAATGTTTTTTTGAAAATGACGTCATTGTGACGTCATCATGGCAGCCATCTTCGATTTGTTTACATTTTCTAGTAGAGCTTGACCCAAAGGGTCACCCCGATCATTTGCAGCAAGATATATTCGAGGTTATCATGATAACATGGGAAAAGAGGAATGTGTCTGAAATCAAATGTTTACGTTGCGTATAATGCTAAGATTTTACCTCGAATCCTGAACGCTGTACCAGTATTTTAAGTTCACAGAACCTTGCATTTCATATAAGTATACTGAATCTATAGCCACCAAAATATTCAATTACTCTAATGTTGTCAAGGAGTTTGACTGGAACTTTTACACGTCGGGAGGCTATAGTTGCGATTGTCAATCGTCGAACTTTACCTATACACCATGCAAACATATTGTGACTGGTAACCTTGATATAGTGAGTGATAAGGACCTTAGATTACTTCTGATGAAGGCACCTAAATTTAGAGAGCCGAGAAGAATAAATCTGAAGGCCGATCAGAAGATAGTTCTGCCTGCATTGGAACAGTACGTTATTGATTGGTCTAAGCGAGAAAAAGTCGAATCTACAGAACTCGCTGATTGACTGGACTTCACCAAGAGCAGGGTCGTTGAAACAATACGACATACTGACAGAAGTACCCTTCCTCAAGCAAAAGAAGCAATGAGAAACCTCAATTCGCAAGAAGTTTAGCAGATCTCCAGAGTAAATTCATCATTGTCCCAGCAGATCAATTCAAAGCCCTTTCCTTCTCATTCACCAAACGCTATATAGACGATCTTCTCGCTGTGGATAATCGCTATATAAATGACACAGTGAAGGATATATACATTGTATCCACTTCCACTGGATTTTGAAGGAAACTACAGATAGCCCTACCGGCACATCATATTTAAAACTATATATCTAAAATAATCAAGCGGGCCTTCTCTTTTCGAGTTGATGACAAAAGATATGATTACAATTTCGATATCGTAAGCTATCCCTTTCTGGAAAGTAATATTCCAGTGGAACCTGCATATGGCGTATACATATCCCGCCTAGTAGCATTTGCTAGATCCTATGTTAAATGTGACGATTCTAATCAACGTCATAAAACATTGTTGCAGAATCTTATAAAAAAGGGCTATACCACCAAGCGTCTCCACTCAAAGTTTCTCAAATTTGGCGATACATATCGCATGCAAATACGAGCGTAGCGTGCAATATCTATGGCGTTACGTTTCGTAACTTGTGTGTAATTCCGCCCAACCCGGGGGCTAGAGACCGTATGAATCCATGTTCTTTAAGATCCTAATGCTCATATGAACAGTCACAATTAAGGCGTGACTGAGATACATCATTCTCTAGATGACGACTTTACAACGAATATCTTATGAATTAAGAATACTGATAAGCGATATGGATTTGATATTTTTGGAACATGACGATGTCTTGCCGGCATCACTGAAAACTGTTGACCGCTTCTCTCTTGCAGGAAACTAGTCAATGTTTATGTATACTATGATTGTCTTTTTCAATTTGTTGCTAATGCTGTTATATGGAATATGAAATAGGTCTTTGAATTTTGGACGCGGATATTCTTTAATGGACGACGGCTGAATTATGAATAACGAACCAGACGCTTGTAATTATCAGTATAGCTATTTTCGAAGACACAGAACCCGATTTGGAGGATTACTTGGCATCAAGATATCTCATTAACTCTAACGTCAATGGTGACAACAACCTGAACAGAATGTTCGCTTCTATTTATACAACTCTGAGCCGAGGCGACCCTAGATAGATTTATAAAATGGGATACTCAACAGTATGAATGAACCAACAAACGGAATTTCTTCCCAACGGGAGATATATATTCGCAGCACTCTTACTTTTTTCCAGATTGTGCCATATTTTGTTGTGGAGTTGTTTCGTAATCAGACGGGACTCCCTGGACTGTTTCTCTCGGCCTTATTCAGCGCGTCTCTGAGGTATGCATCAAGCGAATATTTAACGCAGAAGTTTTGTTATCTTAGTATAAACAGGATGAGTAAGTTCACGTTGTTCATCGATATAGATGTGGTAGATTGACTCATGCTGTTGGGGAAATTAACACTGGGATTCATAGAATCCCTCGGCTGAACCATATATTAACGTATACATCGGTAGTAAAGGCACTGAGTTGTTTATGTGCTGAAATATTAATCCACACAGAGACGTTCATGGCGTTCTTGAGGGTGAAATGAAATTTCGTCTTCTTCCCCTCTAAATATTTTTTTTACTTCTTGGTTAGGCGGCTGGTGGAGTCAAAGATTGGAAAAAAGTTTGAAAAGGAAAAATCTGCCAACACCTGGCTCTAATGCACATTTCTGCTTTGCTAAGCTTTTAAGCAGAGTATATATGTGTATCTATTATGCCGGCATATCCACGAAGGCGGCAAACCAAATTAAAAATATTTCCACAAGATTAAATTCAATATATGGGTACAGCAAGTGCGCGAAAATCTTTTTATTTCTCGATCAAACCGTTAATATCTACATGTGTATTATACCGATGTTCATCATATTCTGCTATTTTGGTACAAGTTAAAATGTGACTATGTTTGTTAGGGTTGAGATCGACAACTCAGACACAGATCCTAATACATTTTAAATAGGAAAAAATTCAATTTCGCATCAATGATCCAGTCTTTGATATATTGCAGCTGTATGTTCGTTGTTGAGCATGATTTCTAATAAATAAAGAAGAATACTTGTCACAACTCTTTTGATTCGGGCAGCTCAAACAGGTTATCTTTACTCCCCTTTTTCTTGCATTCACAATGATTATAGTTGACTCGAAAATTAAGTGAGGAACCATTAAGAAGGACCCACATCACACGGTTAGAGCATTAACATAGTTTTCAGTAGCGAGACATTCAAATTACAAATGCCGTTGCTCCATTCAGTAACATACTTTACTGAACTGAAAACAGATCGATAATCAACGAAATTGTCCTGAAACCTGATGACGTAGGCCCCTACACCCATGACAATAAAATCTCACTTCTACCCCTTGATGCAATGCAGGCCTTCAACATCCATGACAATTTAATGGCAGGTGGGGATCTTAAAACAATTCAATTAGCTTGTCACCTCCCTCATGCACCATGACCTCAACTTAATTGCCAGTGCGAGGTCCCTGGCACAGTCGGAAGAGCAAGCAATAATTTGGTGTATCGGGTTACATATAGGACTTCATGTCTAGCAGCATATGTATTTTACGTTGACAATGACAATGTAATTGGCTTCGTGTTACATAAGCGATGTTAGATTTCTGGATAGGTGTTCACGTGTCATGCAGATGAATGAATACACAATTCACCACGTGATTGAAAGAGATATAATACGTCATCAGGGTTTGGGACCATTGAATTGCTTTAAACTGTTAACCCTACCTGGCCTGGAGGGGAGAGGGGGGGGGGGGCGAAAAAAATGGCCCCCTACCAAACTTTCTTCGCCATCTCCAGAACGACAAAAAATGAAGAGCTGAAACTCGCTGACTTTATAGTTTATCATATTGGGGTCATTTTGAGCCTATTTGCATAACCCTCCGAGCAGAGGATCATGGGAAATTCAAGATGGCGTCCACATGGGGTCCCATAAAAGTGATGTTTTTGTCATATTTCTTCAAAATTTCTGATTTTCCGCGATGAAAAGCGAGCAAAAGCTATTTTATTTCACATCACATTAATATTTACTAATTTATCATGCAGTATTTGCTGAAAATTGCACAAATAAAAAGTTCGGAAAATCTGACTGAAAAATCGACCAAAAAATGCCGTTTTTAAAAAAGACGTTACTGTGACGTCATCAAAGCGACCATCTTGGATTTTTTACATTTTCTGGTAGAACTTGACCCAAGGGTATAGTTTCATAAGTTTCAGCCCCTAGCTCAAGGGGTAAGAACAATAATTCCCCCAGGCCACATCAGGCCCCAAAAAGCCCAGGCCAGATAGGGTTAAGCAAAGATATCTGTAAATACTGTGCATACTTTCTCTCTGCATTGGTGTATTAGCTCCCTGTCGTCGGGTCTGAACAGTCTTTCGGTACTTACTATCAAGGATTTCGTCAAGCCCTTCAAACCACATCTCTCAGAAGCGAAAGAAACATTGCTGGCTAAAATACTGGGTAAGTACATAATAAATAAATGGTGTCTCGAAATACAATTTTAGACGAACCTTTTAATCGGCCTCTAAATCCTCTTTGGGAACGGGAGTCGCGTTCGCCACTTTCACTAGCCTCTTAGCTGAGGTCATTGGATTATGGTCGCGGAAATTATTAATGGACGACGGATGAATAATGAAAGACGAACTAGACAACTTGTATCGTATCTGGAGTTCTAGTTTCAAATCCCGATACGATTATTCAGAAGACTTTCCCGGACCATTGTATGTGGCGGGAAGTGAGCGCTTCCATAGCCCACAGTGCTTAGTATCTAGTGTGCTATTAGCATGCATTATTTATTTGCTCCATTACTCACCAGGTTCAAAAGATTCAGTTCGCCCTTGTAAAACTGACCTTCCTGTAGCTTGGTCTGAGACTGCATATTGATGTTGTTACTACCACTCGTCCAACTTCACATGAAATGTACCAAACCACATTGCAATCCAATGGATTGTTCAGAACACAAACTGTGTTATGAGAGCAACTCTTCAGCGGTCCACGTGAATTTGCAGCATGTGTGGTATTGTTATCATGCTACATCACTGTAAAATATTGGTTTTCATTGGCGGAAAAAAGGATTCATTTTTTTTGTTATGAGCGAATCCGAAATATGTTTCCATTGTGCTAAGAGTGTTGTCTATTGTCAATATATCCATCAACATGCAATGAAGTAGCCTATAAATTCATTGGTCTTTCCCACTCAAGCATTATCTTCCATGGAAAGAAATCAAAATCACTTGAGAAACATAGGAAAAAATAGAACTATTTTACCGAATTGTAGAAAAAACGCGATTTTCAGTCCACATCACGAATCGAATTTCAGGTTGAAGGTCGTACAAATCGAAATAGAAAAGTTGTCAACCCAATCCAAGATGGCCGCCATAACACCAAAATTTAAAATCGCTAAAATGTATTATGATGATGACTTTATATCAATATGGAGAAATCTGGGAAGCAATATGACGTGCCGGATAGTAGTTTGCTCCAAGAGAAGTGATTGGAGCTTAAAATCCGTCGCCAAAGTCTACGTAGCGCTATTGGTCAAGCGGAGTCGAATAATGGCTCTGTTAGTAGGGTCAAAATCTCAAATCACGTGACCAACCTCTGGCAAGTAAAGTTTTATGATTGAATTTGGTACTTTAGGATATTTGTCGCAAAATAAGCCCCCATACCGGTCTGGAAAATCTGGGCAGACTTCAGTAGAGCGAGAAATCCAAAATGGCCACCGGCGGCCATATTGAAAATTAACTTTTTAGCCAAAGGGTCTAGAAATCTCAATGTTACCTCTTTTTTGACTAATTTTAGGGCGATGAATCCATTTCCGATACTGTTTTTTGTGACCAGAGGTGTTCTTGACAACCCAATCCAAGATGGCCGCCATTCATAGAGACAAAAAGCCAAATTCTGTACCGATAATCATATACGTTATCTCCTTCACAACCAAATCAACAATTAAGAAATTGAATACATATTTATTATTCAAAGTAGTATTGTGCACATTTCCTGGATTAAAATGTGTTACAATGCCGCTATGCACAGTACAGACAAGTTATATATATTCAAAAAGAAATAATAACAAAGGTGAAGCACTGAGGTTATTTACTCTCATGTCTGTGTTGCGATTCAAAGTGTAATATTAAAACAAAAACCAGATAAATTCAAGCTGAATGACCTGATACATGAACTAGCATTATCATCGAGCACTTGTTCATTGAGATGAAAGCGACCGGATAGACCCCATTGGCTTGGCATTCAGTTAGAATCATTTGAGGAGACGTCCAACTCAGAGTCTAGCGCATCGGATGCCTCAGATTCACCATTGTAGTCAGAATCATCACCAGTCTGTGAAGGCAAGGACACTGCATATTCAAGGGGAAGGGCAGGTTTTGAGTGACGCACTGGTCTACAGCAGCTATTGATTAGTTCTCAGCCATGACCGATAGGGGAGGGATGTCTTCTCAGCTCAGGGTGGCGCTGAATGTAGGCCAAGAAGTTGGCGCGCATGATGTGCTGTTTTAGACTGTCATCATCAGGAGGCAGGCGCATTAGACATTTCTTCTTCTGCATTTTCCACCTAGCTGCTCGGGCCAGATCCAGAGAGGAACTCCGTAAATCACCACACACGTAGCGAATGACGTAGGACTTGAGATCACTCAACACATCCTCGGTCAAAGGAAGGCTTTCTCCACACTTTGGGAGGAGACTACGGGCTTCAGGACTCTTCGCCATTTTCTCATAGAGGGACGTTTTGCCATGACCATAAAAGCAGCTGTTGGCATCGCAGCCAGTCATGACATGAAATTGGATATTGCATTTGGCGATGTAATCTTCAGAGCACATGCTTCTGCAGCAAAGCAGTTCGTTCTTTTTCTTCATGCAGATAACGCCAGAGACATCATGTGAAATGGCAGCTGCCTGGATGTACACGTCTGTGTACTCTGCATCGATGATCACTGGGTTGCTGTAACCAGATGACCTCAAAGCCGTGTAGCACGACAGCATGATTGTGTCAGCTTCACACTGATTGAAGCCCAGGTTATCTTTGGCATTGCCAGATGAGAGGCTCACGCACTCCTCACCGTCCGAGTACAGTAGCTCCTGAGAGAGTCGACAAAAGAGATGATTACAATTTCGACATCGTAAACTATCCCTTTCTGGATAGTAATATTCCAGTGGGACCTGCATATGGCGTATACATATCTCGCTTAGTAGCATTTGCTAGATCCCGTGTTAAATGTGATGATTTTAATCAACGTCACAAAACATTGTTGCAGAAACTTATAAAACAGGGCTATTCCACCAAGCGCCTCCACTCAAAGTTTCTCAAATTTGGCGATACATATCGCATGCTGATAGCAAAATACGAACGTAGCGTGCAAGATCTATGGCGCTACGTTTCGTAACATGTGTCTAATTCCGCTTAACCCGGGGCTAGGGGCCGTATGAGCCCATGTACTTCAAGATCCTCATGGTACTCATATGAACAGTCACAATCAAAGCGTGACTGAGGTACATCATTTTTAGATGACGACTCTATAACGAATATTATGGATTAAGAATACTGATCAGCGATACGGATTTGATATTTTGGAACATCATGATGTCTTGCCGGCATCATTGAAAACTGTTGACCGCTTCTCTCTTGCAGGAAACAAGCCTATGTTTATGTATACTTTTGTCTTTTTGAATTTGGTGCTAATACTGTTATATGGAAATGGAATAGGTCTTCGGATTATGGACGCGGATATTCTCTAATGGACGACGGCTGGATTATGAATGACGGACTAGACGCTTGTAATTGATCCGGGTTTGGAGACGTACCTTGTTGCTTGCGCTGCACAGAAAGGTCTTTTACTCGCGGGCTGAGGGAAACTTGTCGCCTGACTTCATGAAGACATTGGGTATATGACCTTGACCTTGGATGCACAACTCGCGCTCATCATCTTTGATGGGTTCACTGTGGTCTTAGGCATCATTGCCACAAATCATGGTAGTAGTGTCCACATGGCGCGCGAGGATCGTAGAGGCGATTTTTGTAGTGTAGTTACCCCACGTGTAAGGAGATCCATCACCCTTCTCTCTGTCCTCTGTTGTGGGAGATGCAAGCCGCCAAATCATGCCATTTTCTCATAGAGGGACGTTTTGCCATGACCATAAAAGCAGCTGTTGGCATCGCAGCCAGTCATGACATGAAATTGGATATTGCATTTGGCGATGTAATCTTCAGAGCACATGCTTCTGCAGCAAAGCAGTTCGTTCTTTTTCTTCATGCAGATAACGCCAGAGACATCATGTGAAATGGCAGCTGCCTGGATGTACACGTCTGTGTACTCTGCATCGATGATCACTGGGTTGCTGTAACCAGATGACCTCAAAGCCGTGTAGCACGACAGCATGATTGTGTCAGCTTCACACTGATTGAAGCCCAGGTTATCTTTGGCATTGCCAGATGAGAGGCTCACGCACTCCTCACCGTCCGAGTACAGTAGCTCCTGAGAGAGTCGACAAAAGAGATGATTACAATTTCGACATCGTAAACTATCCCTTTCTGGATAGTAATATTCCAGTGGGACCTGCATATGGCGTATACATATCTCGCTTAGTAGCATTTGCTAGATCCTGTGTTAAATGTGATGATTTTAATCAACGTCACAAACATTGTTGCAGAAACTTATAAAACAGGGCTATTCCACCAAGCGCCTCCACTAAAGTTTTCTCAAATTTGGCGATACATATCGCATGCTGATAGCAAAATACGAACGTAGCGTGCAAGATCTATGGCGCTACGTTTCGTAACATGTGTCTAATTCCGCTTAACCTATGGTACTCATATGAACAGTCACAATCAAAGCGTGACTGAGGTACATCATTTTTAGATGACGACTCTATAACGAATATTATGGATTAAGAATACTGATCAGCGATACGGATTTGATATTTTGGAACATCATGATGTCTTGCCGGCATCATTGAAAATTGTTGACCGCTTCTCTCTTGCAGGAAACAAGCCTATGTTTATGTATACTTTTGTCTTTTTGAATTTGGTGCTAATACTGTTATATGGAAATGGAATAGGTCTTCGGATTATGGACGCGGATATTCTCTAATGGACGACGGCTGGATTATGAATGACGGACTAGACGCTTGTAATTGATCCGGGTTTGGAGACGTACCTTGTTGCTTGCGCTGCACAGAAAGGTCTTTTACTCGCGGGCTGAGGGAAACTTGTCGCCTGACTTCATGAAGACATTGGGTATATGACCTTGACCTTGGATGCACAACTCGCGCTCATCATCTTTGATGGGTTCACTGTGGTCTTAGGCATCATTGCCACAAATCATGGTAGTAGTGTCCACATGGCGCGCGAGGATCGTAGAGGCGATTTTTGTAGTGTAGTTACCCCACGTGTAAGGAGATCCATCACCCTTCTCTCTGTCCTCTGTTGTGGGAGATGCAAGCCGCCAAATCATGCCCATGTCAACCAACGCCGTGTAGGATGGGACATCAAGTGACTGTTGTGTCAGCTTCTGGAGAAACTTGCTCTTCTGAGTTTTCCTGAAGGTGCTGTTGGTATTGAATACTGTCAGACACTCTTCACTCAAACGGTGTTTCGTGACTTCAGAGAGCGATACCAGACCACTAACATCTACAAGGTTGACCATGGACGCCATGCTCTCCATCTCCCCTTGCTTCACCTTGAGGTTTTCCGAAGTAGCTTTGCTAACTTGGGCATTAGCGAAAGTGAGACGTTTGTGGCGCTTGATGCGATCATGGAGAGACTTTTCCTTCGAGTAGACACGCTCATCCATTCAAGGTCATATCCCCAATGTCTTCATGAAGTCAGGCGACAAGTTTCCCTCAGCCCGCAAGTTTAAGACCTTTCTGTGCAGCGCAAGCAACAAGGTACGTCTCCAAACCCTGATCAAGACTCGACTCTCTGAAATTGCCCAGTCCATCAATCAGGAGCTACTGTGCTCGGTCGGCGAGGAGTGCGTGAGCCTCTCATCTGGCAATGCCACAGACAACCTGGGCTTCAATCAGTGTGAAGCTGACACAATCATGCTGTCGTGCTACACGGCTTTGAGGTCATCTGGTTACAGCAACCCATGGATCATCGATGCAAATGCATTATCCAATTTCATGTCATGACCGACTGCGATGCCAACAGCTGCTTTTATGGTCATGGCAAAACGTCCCTCTATGAGAAAATGGTGAAGAGTCCTGAAGCCCGTAGTCTCCTCTCAAAGTGTGGAGAAAGCCTTCCTTTGACCGAGGAGGTGTTGAGTGATCTCAAGTTCTACGTCATTCGCTACGTGTATGGTGATTTACGGAGTTCCTCTCTGGATCTGGCCCGAGCAGCTAGGTGGAAAATGCAGAAGAAGAAATGTCTAATGCGCCTGTCTCCTGATGATGACAGTCTGAAACAGCACATCATGCGCGCCAACTTCTTGGCCTACATTCAGCGCCACCCTGAGCTGAGAAGACATCCCTCCCCTATCGGTCATGGCTGGGAACTAATCAATGGCTGCTGTAGACCAGTGCGTCACTCAAAACCTGCCCTTCCCCTTGAATATGCAGTGTCCTTGCCTTCACAGACTGGTGATGATTCTGACTCGAATGGTGAATCTGAGGCATCCGATGCGCTAGACTCTGAGATGGACGTCTCCTCAGATGATTCTAACTGAATGCCAAGTCAATGGGGTCTATCCGGTCGCTTTCATCTCAATGAACAAGTGCTCGATGATAATGCTAGTTCATGTATCAGGCGATTCAGCTTGAATTTATCTGGTTTTTGCTTTAACATTACACTTTGAATAGCAACACAGACATGAGATTCTATATGCGAGAGTGCTGTGAGCAATGGATACAATGAGGACTCTGTGAGAGGACACACATAATATAGTATGTCCAGCGGATCACGGCTTACAGCTGCACCATTAATGCGTGAGGGCAGATGTCATCGAGAGAATCGGCAGAGCGGTCGCGAATGCACTGGACGCATCATATAATCGTTTCCTTCATACCGATTTTAAAATTTCTAAAGAACAATTGATGGCAAATCTTTCAACGGCCACACATTCTCTCTTCGTCTTCTTAGTGCTTACCCGTATTCATAAATATAGAAATGGGAACTAGGAATCGACTTCTTTCGGGTATACTGTTTGTGTAACATCCTCTTTATTTCCTCAAGAATATATAGCGCGCGGGCACATTTACCTAACATTTATGCCTGACATAGAAATCGTTCATCTCTATACGAGGGCGATAGACTAATGCACTAATGCAACAATTTAGTTCAATCAAGTTAGCTCAACTGTTTACTATTTACGCAAGTGTGTGGGCTGCCCATTAATGCATTCATAAACTGAATGACGAATCATGTACCGGTAATGTATTGTTTCTCTCTCTGTTCAGTGGTGCTCTTCGGTCTGGTGTCGATTGGCTTGTCAGTCCTGCTTATTAATGTCGAAGGATCGCTTATACAGGTATGACATGTAAACACAACTAGAACGTGGGCTCGTTGCTCCGTACGTTTCATCTCACTGGGAGTCATCTTCAGTGGGAAGTTGTTGTCGTGGTGACGGACCATGAATCAAACGATGATGCCGTCTTAACTGACTGGGCCGTTTGAAGATTTGACCACAATCGTTGCATTGCTCGCTCGCTCCCTCGTGGAGTGAGCATTCGTGGCACCGTAAAACATCCTCTCGATCAAATGACCGTGCACAGGCTATACAAGTATACCGTGCGCCGTTGTGGATGGAGGACTCGTGGCGTCGCAAATCTTCATGGCGAGTAAATGGCTTCAGGCATGTCGAACAAGAGAACATGTCGGCTGCATATCAGAGAATGTTGAAAACTCCGATATACCGCCACTTTTATAAGCCCGTAGCCCACAAGAACTCTCCTATGTTGTTCTCTCCACCAGTCAGCACATCGCTGACCTGTACAACCTCAGAGCTTCAAGCGCACATACGCTCGGGTGCGCACTTGTGATATGTCTAGCCATATACACCATAGAGGTGGGTATGTGTTCACCGGAGATTCATGGAGTGTATCCAAAGAAGAATATTGAGAGAAATGACGTCATCTGTGACGTCAGGAGTAATAGTAAAGAAAGCGCATACACGGTCCACAGAATAGTGCTACGCTAAGACGGGGACCGAGATGTACTGGCATGACTGGTGGACGACTGGGCCGCATTTTCACATTCAAATCCCTTCTGGGCCTAAATTCTTCTTTCCACGTTATATGTTGCTGTTGTTGTTGTCGAATAGAAAATCAAAACGATCTCATACCTTCGTGTACTCTGTACAAAAGGTTACGAGCATAAACAATGGGTTATCAATGCAACTGCCTGTGCATGCGTACCATGAGGCAACTTCCACTCCATACTCATTCAGTCGGATGGTCCTCCACGAGTGCCCACTGTGGGTATGATGTACTGGAGGGGATAATAAAATGATTGACCTGTAATCTTTGTTTTTGTTCTCTCATGAGTTCGGGATAAACTTCAGCTATATTAGACAAAATGCAGCGTCGCTCAGGTGCGCCGTTGAGACATGACTACCCTTATACACTAACCTATAGGCGCGACTTGTGGACGCTGCACTTTGTCTACTTTAGCTGGAGTGTATCCCGAACTCATTATATCAAGCATACTGGGGATGTGGGTTGATCTGCCATGGTAGAGTTTCCTCCCCCGCCTGGGTACATAAGTGTATGAGTGAGAGGGAGTGAGTGAGTGAGTGAAGCGTTGTGAGTGAGTGAGTGAGTGAGTGAGTGACTTAGTGAGTGAGTGATTAAGTAAGTGAGGCGTACACAACGTCCGTGAGGCGTGCCCCGATGCCCGTCTTAGCGCATGGACGCACTAACGATGATGAATAAGTGAGTGTGTGAGTGAGTGAATGAGTTAGAGTGAGCGAGTTTGAGTGAGTGAGTGAGTGAGTGAGTGAGCTAGAGTGAGTTAGAGTGAGTTAGAGTGAGCGAGTTTGAGTGAGTGAGTGAGTGAGCTAGAGTGAGTGAGTTAGAGTGAGTTAGAGTGAGTGAGTGAGTTAGAGTGAGTTAGAGTGAGTGAGTGAGTTAGAGTGAGTGAGTGAGTGAGTGAGTGAGTGAGTTAGAGTGAGTGAGTTAGAGTGAGTTAGAGTGAGTGAGTGAGTTAGAGTGAGTGAGTTAGAGTGAGTGAGTGAGTGAGTGAGTTAGAGTGAGTGAGTTAGAGTGAGTTAGAGTGAGTGAGTGAGTTAGAGTGAGTGAGTGAGTGAGAGTGAGTTAGAGTGAGTGAGTTAGAGTGAGTGAGTGAGTTAGAGTGAGTGAGTGAGTGAGTTAGATTGAGTGAGTTAGAGTGAGTGAGTGAGTTAGAGTGAGTTAGAGTGAGTGAGTGAGTTAGAGTGAGTGAGTTAGAGTGAGTGAGTGAGTTAGAGTGAGTGAGTGAGTGAGTGAGTGAGTTAGAGTGAGTGGTCATATATGGTCATTTGTACACCATTAGCCTCAGTCTGTGTCCACCCCTTGCGTCTTAACGCCATGATGTAGACAGATGAGAGAACAACAGCAGCAACAACAAGAATGACAGGTCAGTCATATCATTATCCCCTCCAGTACATCGTACCAACGCTGGGCACTCGTGGAGGACCATCCGGTTGAATGAGTATGGAGTGGAAGTTGCCCGATGTGCAAGCAGTTGCATTGATAACCCATTGGTTATGCTCATAACCTTTCGTACAGACTAAACAGTTAATTATCGCTTTGTTATCGTCTAAATTATACTATCTATGCCATTGTATAATCATACAAAATTGTAGAAAATAATTTTAAAAATGCTCCAAATTGTTTGTTACACATTCGTACGACGTCATATTACAATAATATATAGGAATAGGGAAGTGCCCTAAGAGGGAAATGTCTTAAGGAGGGAATGTATGCAAGAGGAAATGTCCTCAGGGCGGAATGTCCGCGCACCCAGCAATAAATCATGATGCTTCTGCCGTTCAATCACCCGTATCACCGACTACTAGTATTCTTCAAAAATGAAGACGATTTCCAGCGCTTACGCTTTGACTTCGTCAGTTCATGTGAACTCCAACGATACATTTCTCTATAATCGAATTGAGAGAATTCCTTGACATTGACCCACGAACCGCGTCTCCCTGTCCTTCTAACTTTGCTTATTTATGTCTGTTTGTCCAGTCGTAGTGAGCTAATTCTTGAATAGTTTGATCTGATAAACCTTAGCTGTTCTATGCCTCAAATCCAGTACAGCTCAGAAAAGACTTGTCTTTAAACGAGACAAACAAAAACATAAATACGAGTATAATTCATAACCCCGACAGAGAAATGCGTCAAAACAAAAACAAAATCTCGACTGAAAATCGGCAAAAGTCCATGTAATTTCCGTTGTCGCAGTCAGAAATAAATCAGTCGCGTGATGAGATTGAATTAACGCGTCTTTAACAAAATAAAACGGGTCGCTACATAAATCTGACGCGACCGCTGAAGATTGCTCGATTATCCCAAGCGCGAGTTTGTGCAATAACGGCCCATATTCTCGGGAGATCCCTCTAACGTCTTGTAGCAACCTTGTGGGCTAATGTGTCCCGTCGTCGATGATGAATGTGCCAGGATAAGTGCAATTATATATATGGAGTATTCCCTTTTCCTCCAGTAGAACTCTGTGCGCGACTTCCGAAATCGTCGACGCGATGACAAAAAACACAGGCGCACCTAAGAATTTTTTTGACGCGTGTTCAGAAATGTACTCGTGCCAAACACTTTGCAGATGGCATCTCTTTTTTGTTTGACCGCGTTCTCCAAAAGCGAGTGACGGTCCTGCCATGGTTTCGCTAACTTGAACACTCCGTCAACTCTAATCTCGATTTTCTCGCGTCACGCTCGCGTTTAATGTAAAGTCTCTTCTGGGCTTTACTGTATATGTTGATCCGTACCTGTTCATTTTCTCAGCTGCGAAGATGGGGCTATGAGTAGAGTGAATACCGTCGTCTCTCTCATTCCAATCGACCGGATGTGAAGCAATGCCCAATGAGCGTTTTAGCCCCCAATTCCCTTATCTTATATTTCAGATCCAGCTCAGCCTGATAGCGGCAGCGACAGGAGCCAATGCAGGGATGTTTGTGTTAGGTGCCTTCTTCCCTTGGGGTAACTATAAGGTACGGTAGTATTCTCAGTGTAAAAATACCTCTTGTTTCTCGACTTTTGACATTGACTGGAATCACCGTGTATATCTGTCATCAGACAGCTAAATTATAATAGAATAGTAATATTCACATATTTTCAAGCACACGCTTGATGAACCTTCATAGGCTCTTCGTTTCTCCGATATCCTCTATGACAGAGTAGATCTGTGACTCAGACGTCAAGCGGTAATTTAAAATATATGGTGCTTGACTTGCAACAATGTTAACCAGTTCACTGCCAACTGATAATTTAATAATAGAAAAGATGTCAGTAGTGGGGATCGTAAGTTCGTAATATAACTGCATACTCTCGTAATTTACTTTTAGGGCGCTATTGCCGGTTCTGTGTCTGCAGCCATATTAGTATTCTGGATGTCTATGGGGCGTATGTCGGTCAAGGTACCTTGGTTACCCCCCGCCCCTTCTGATGAATGTTCTGTGAACAACACCATGTTTAATGCCACGAGAGCAACCTTCAAGCCTTGGTCTGCTGTATCTCCAGGTGGACCAGTACTCACGGATCTTCCGACTGAAGGGTAATAAATGGAATCCTGATGGGTTCATTCAGACACCATATAGACCGCAGTAAATGTGAGCATCGTGAACCACTGTCAATCGCGGTGGAGACCGAGATCTTTTCTTTCAATATTGACTTCTATTCAGACTTTTAATATAAATTAGCAATGTTCTACATTGAAGAAAAAAAAATGAAATAAAAATTGGGGTCAACATATGAGTTTAGGCAATGGAGTCCCATCAACATGGGATATGCCTACCCCTCATCTCGAATTAACACAGATATGACAGAAAAATGCAGAAAAGTAAACGTAAAATTAGATGGTGTTAGGTGTTAGATAAAACCGAACATAAATTTTTAGATGAAACGTAAATCAGCTTGTTTTGAGTAGTATAGAAAGCGTAAAACTAGTCGCATAAATGAACAAATGTGTAGGCAAATTGAGGGTGTAATGTTAAAGGTTTAGGGCAATGTGACGGGAAATGGAGCAAATGATGGGGGAAATCTGGGTCAAGAGGTCAAAGATCACGTGAATGTCAAATATCACTTCCGGTAGCCATCTGCGGAAGCGCAGTGGTGAAGTCATGCTGCGCCTGCACTGTCGCATGTGGTCATGTGGTCATTTTGGGGTGTGCATGGGCCATATTTGAGTGATTGAGGGGTTATATTTCATCCAAATATAGCGTAATATGGCGGGTAGGGACTCATATTTAAGACCTTACGTCAGTAGGAGTAGTAGCCAAATCGGGCATTTTGGAGTGTGAAGGGACGTGCACGGGCGATCGAAGGACCACCCCTGGTCCAAATGTAACATGTGGGGTGTCTTCTTCTAGCCTTCGGCATGTAGACTACGACTTATGTGGATTTTATTGAAGTCGCATCATGCTAGGCATGCGCAGTTATAGGAAAGAGTGTAGTTTGGCCGTGTAGATATGATGCGACTTCCCACCCCAAATACTGCGCTGCTCACTTCCGAAACTGTCAACTTTCTATACTGCACATGCGCAGATTGCCGCGACTTTCTGCTCAAATCGTGCCATTCTGTCTCCCCCCCCCCTCACGAAAGCTTCAAGATGAGATCTTACGCGCTATATTTGGATGGATACCCCAAAATGTCCACTTTCGAATACTACTTTTCGACTACGCATGCGCAGCATGACACCACTTCCCTTCCAAACAACATCAAGCCTCCTCTACACGCCAAGACCTTCACGATGAAACCATCCACTGCACCGAAGGGCCACTATGGGCCCGCCTCGACCCCAAAACGTCCATTGCAAGACCCTTCAAATATTGCACATGTGCAGATGGCTACCGGAAGTGACCTTTGACCTTCACATGACCTTTGACCTCTGATCCAGATTTTCGTCTTCATTGGCGTCATTTACCGCCATATTTCCCTATACATTTAACAGTACACCCTCAATTTCCCTCCTCATTTGCTCATTTTTTCATAAGTTACAACATGGCCCTCCTCAATTTATGGGACTAGATTTACGCTTTTTATACTACTGTACTGTGTATATGTAGACCAATTCAAAAATGAGGGCCACATCCTTCCTTTTTGTTCTAATGGTTAACAACTTGATCTAACCTATTTCCATGTTATTTCTATTACACTGAGATGGCAACAAATTCAGCCATTTTCAAATAAATTGTTACATATGTGTTTAACAATGAACAGTAATATGCTTTAAATATACCATAGATTGTATTATGCGAAATTGAATTTTCGTCTCTTTGAAATGTATGAGGTCATGCGTCCAAGGTGTCACTCTCCACCTTGATATCAAAGCCGTTATATATTATTGCATTTTCCAAATGGCTGTGATCGTATATTAAAGGAAAGATATAGCCGTATCATTTTCAAATGAAAAGTATAACGAATGACTGCAGTCTAAACTCTGACCACCGATATGACCGAGCGATGGGGTTTACTGCTAACGATTTAGACACTGTCTCTGATGGTAGTGGGTTCGAATCTTACACGATGCAATTTCTGGCCTGTATCAGTAAAGTGTTATTCTTAGAACACTCTTGATATTTTAACAATTTTGATAATTAACTTCACTGTCACAAACGCTCGTGATAACTGAATACATATACGCCATATTTTCATTTTCAGAGTCGGAGTTGGAAATCTATATGCCATTTCTCACTACTGGTATGCCTTTATCGGGTTATCGGTTTCAGTGATCGTGGGTTTGTCCGTGAGCTTGCTAACAGGTACTAAATATTATTGAGCCCTTCACGTTTGAAACAGCAAATGCCTGTGTCACGTGATACATGATAATGTAAAAATGAGGTTGAACCCTATCTGGCCTGGGCAAATTGGGGTGTACCCCAGCCCGGAAAGGGGCGGAAAGTGCCGATCACCCCCTATATATTTCCGCTATCCCCAAGGCTGGAGTGCTGAAACTTACCACATTATATTTTGGGGTCAAGCGTTACAAGAAAATGCAAAACTTCAAGATGTCATCATGATGACGTCACAGTGACGTCATTTAAAAAAGGGCATTTTTGGACGTGTTTTCAATTTTTTTATTTCTGTGTTTTCTTCACAAAAAAACCTGCATGATCAGTTAGTAAATAATAATCTGATGTGAATTAAAATAGTTTTTGCTACATTTTTCTAACAGAAAAGCAGGAATTTTGAAGATAAAATGAAGAGAACATCACTTTTCTGGTACCCCACATGGCCGTCATTTGAATTTATCCATGATCCTCTGCTCGGGCAGGCAAATAGGTTAAAATGACGCCAATATTGTTTTTGTCATTTCTGGGACAGGATCAAGAAATAGGGACGGGGGGGGGGGCGAAAAGCAGAAGAAAATTATCATCAGTTTATATTCTGCAATGATTCGTTCTCCGTCTGCATAATTTTTACTTGGTCCTGTCTATGGCGATTCTGGGCGAGAGGTTTGTGGGATGGCGGGGGACAGTTTAAAAAGTATCAGCCTCAGAAATCGTCCAGAATAGTGAATTGTCGTCTGAGGAAGCTTGACCTCAGCTTAGGAAACAAAAATGATAGGTCTAACATTGGGAGTACTTTCACATTTGACAATCAACTTCGCCACGAAACGATTGATTGATAATTAAATTTAAAGTGGGAAAATTATACAATATTTAAACATTAGCCGTTGGTTATTGAATCTCACATCAGACAAAAATCAACATATGTTTTCTCGTAATTTTAATATATATAGATATATATATTAATAGTGCTATATATCAGATATGGTAACGCACCACATCACATAAAACACTATTTTCGGGAGCACACTAAACATTTGCCTGGCCCGTCGCTACCCGTGGTCCGTGTGGTGCGAACATACCCCTCTTTTGTCCGTAGATTTTCTTAACCTTAAAAGTATTCTAAAATGCAGAAAATCAAGCTTAAAAATTCATAATTTTCCGCCCGTTCTTATAGTCTTCAGTGGCATCTTAACAGGTCAGGGCAATCCCCCTCTCCAAAACGGGGGTATAAAATGTCGTTTTTACATATTTCATATTTCCTAAAAAATTACCCAAAAATTCAGCATTTTGATTCAACGCGGTTCTGTACGTTTTACTGATTCCCTGATTCATTGAACCCCTGATTCGTCCCCCTCCCTTCCCTCCCCCATTAACCCTACCAGTCCTGGGGGAGGGGGTGGGGCCAAAATGCCCCCCTACCAAAAAATGGAGAGCTGATACTCCGTAACGTTATAGGTTATCATAATGGGGTCATTTGAGCCTATTATGCCTCACACCTTGGTGTATTTTTATATAAAGCGTGGGGTTATTTATAGAGACCCCATATTTCGACACTTCACCCTAATACCACCGCCCACAACCCCCCAAAGCTCTGTTTTGAGGGCCTGTGATTCACACCGAGGTGTTTGACATGATTTTGAGTAGAAATCAGACATTTATATTTAACGTCGAAGGAATTTCAGAGTCAAACAGGATAGCTTGACTATGTTCTGCATTTACAGACATTTGATTACCACAGAACTATTTTATTGCAGTAGCCTTCTCTAGGAGGGTATGGATAACCTCTCTGGCAGTGAAGAGATATACTATTGAAGGCGTTGTGTCAGTTAAAAATGCGAGTTTGTTGGTTTTTCTCCAGGCCCAACGGATCCGAAGAAACTTGATCGCCGATACCTATCACATCTGATTCATCCTCTCATTTTCCGACAGAAAAAGCCCAAGACTGGAGATAAAAATATGGACGCCGAGAACGAGGTATGTTATTTGCTGTTTGACTGCTAAATGTATTAGCATGCTAAGACACCGAAAAATTTGTTATCTAGGTCTTAATCGACATAATTCACCCACTGGAAGTACAGCCATACCAGAGTCGGATCCGACATTCAGGAGTCAGCCGTTGTCCATCAAACAGCTCCGCCGCCGTCATTGAGGGATCAAACTAATAAGATAATATTAGCATAAAATTCCAACCAGGCAAACAGTATTAATAAACACAAGTTTCTTGTAAAGGAGAAGTTTCCAGCAATTTTCATTAATGCCGACCTGTATAACTGTCCTTATCTGGCTGGGCTTTTTTGGACCTGTCCTGGCCTGGCCGAAATGGCACCCCTAATTGTTTTTCTTACCCCTTGAGCTAGGGGGCTGAAACTATACACTATACCCTTGTGTCAAGCTCTACCAGAAAATGTAAAAAATTCCAAGATGTCCGCTTTGATGACGTCACAGTGACGTCATTTTCAAAAACGGCACTTTTGGTGGATTATTCGGTTAGATTTTCCGATTTTTTTATGCAATTTCTCCGTAAAAACTGCACGATAAACTAGCAAATATTAATGTGATGTGAAATAAAATAGTTTTTACCCATTTTTCCTCGCGAAAAAGCAGAAATTTGGTAGAAATATGACAAAAACATCACTTTTCTGGTACCCCACGTGGTCGCCATCTTGAATTTACCCATGGTCCTCAGCTTAGGGGGTTATGCAAATAGGCCCAAAATGATTCCAATATGATAAACTATAAAGTGACGGAGTTTCAGCTCTCCATTTTTGTCGTTCCGAAGATAGCGCAGAAAGTTTGGTAGTCCCCCCCAGGCCAGATAGGGTTAACATTTCAAAAAATAAGAATGATTCTTCTCAAACTTTCACCTGGATAAATATGGGGTTACCCAGATGTGACGTACTACAATTGAGGTCAGTAAGTCAAAGGCCAAGGTCAATATGGCCTAAGAATCTGAAATTATTGAAAATCGCAACTTTTTTTGCCAGTGGATATTCGAGGGGAAGACGATATATCGCAAAAACAGTCAGGATGGCTTTGGCCTAAAAAATCAGGAAAGCATCGAAGTGCAAATCACTTTTCGAAATATCAATGAGAGACGATATGCCAGGTACTGAATTTATCAAAGGACAAACAAGTCAAAGGTCAAGGCCACGGTGCCTCCCCCCCCAAAAAAACACCAAAAAAAACATGAACATCTCAAAAACATTCTGTGGGCTCTAACGTCAGTTAAAGGATGTAGATTGGGATCAAACTTAAGGAATACCTCACGCTTATGACAAACATGATATATATTGAGGTTGAAAGGTCAAAGGTCAATAAAATCAGGAAACCATTGAAAATCACATTTTTGAGTAGATACATCTGTCTGAAGAGATTGTCGGGTACCAAGATTGAGATCAACGGTCAACGGTCAAGGTCATCAAGTCACTGAAACTCGAAAGTCTCGAAAACTTTGTTTTAATGAATGATGTAGTCCATAATACCAAATGAGTTCTTGTTATTGTTACGGTCTCTAGTCCAAATTTAACCATTTCACAAGTTACGAGAGCGGCGACAACGATCTTACAGACTACGACCGTACCATGATATCGTATGTTAAAGCAAGTCTCCTTTTTAATTTTTCGTTCAAAATGTCACTGTATTACTTTTTCAGACCTGTGCTATGATGGGTATTGAAATGAACCATCTCAGCAAAGACACAGCCTGACAAAGACGCGTCAACGGACCCTACAACCTTACCGTACCTGATGGGTGGTTACCTAGACTTTGAACGTTACTTCGATGACTTCTGTGCTTCTCGTGTCCATACTGTGCTGTTCTACCTCCAGTCCATAATCCACTAAAAGAATGGTTCTCCAATAAAGAAACTGCTTCAATTAGGGTGTCTGTGTTTATCACCGTTCAGAATATTATGTACCGTACGTATTTGCAAAATCTACCTTCATTCCTTCCTCTGATCGCAACTCTCTCGTGTTGTTGGTTTTTGCCTGAGTCAGAGCTCCTTGTCTAACATTTAATTAGGCTCTTTGTTGAGGTGGGGTAGCACATATATACTTCTCATTGCCTGGTTCTTGCTGTTCCAAAATCCGTTGGCATTCGTAATTACCTCCCCCTGGAACTGTACTGTGACACCAATCCTCTAGATTGACTCCGCGTCTATTGACTTTGTTTATGGGGTACATATCAGTCGATACGTTCTTATCGTCAATTATCAAACTACCTTTTATAATTATTTTTGTCTCAGTTGGAAAATGCTCTCTCGATTATTTTCTTCGGTATGGAATTATCGATTGAAATAAGCAAGCCTCGGGTCCACAATTCAATAGTCAACCGTCGTCCACAAAAATGTGTAGGCCTATGGACCGTCCGTTCTATCACCTGCTACTAACCAGTATTGCCATTCTTCATAGCGTTCCGTCTCCTTTTCGTACCCTTGTTGACTATTATCATCAATTTCCCAACTGGGATCGCTCGTGTGTAACTGGAACAGTATCACATCAGGCTATTCAGGATTTCGGTTCGGGTGTAAGAAATGAATGTATTCGTCATATTTTTTTTATTTTTTATATTTTTTGCTTTTCTGTAGACCAAAGCTGTGCATAAATAATAGCAATTCGAAAAATCGGTCCGAAAATGTCTCCTGGGAAATGATGTCACCGTGACGTCATCCATGCGACCATCTTGGATTTGTTTAAATTGCGTCTTCACCCAAAGATGAAGTGTGGTAAGTTTCAGTTCCCTAGTCTCAGGGATTAAGAAAATCAATATGCATTATGGAAGGGGCAGAGTGGAAGGGGGGGGGGGGACGAATCAGCCAAGGGTGAAGCGTATTTTAGTCAAACAGTGACGCATGTCAAAAGGAGTAACTCAAACGACAGGGAAAACAAGAAATATGCTCACAAATGATGGGCGATTGAGTTTAAATGGAAATTGTGCAAAGTGCTTATTCTGCAAAATAAGAATTCTTTGAACTATTTAATTGCGCATGAATAATTAGCACAGCTGACTACCATTCTGTGTTGTTTCTTCCTCGGCGGACATAGAACTGTCAGTGTCAGCGTGTGTCTGTGTCAACAATGACGGCAAGAATTAGGTAAGCCCATACAACCTTGGACGAACTATAGCTGTCGAGTAATACCCGGTTCCTATGTGATAAGCCTTACATCCTATGGCCTAATCACATACTAAATAAGGGCAGTTGGTATGGGGAGTTTTGATCAGAAGAAATTGGTTTCGTGCAATTCTATTGGTTCAAATCGTATTGTCAGACAATAACATGAAGTAGCGTCAATGGTTACGTAACTTTCCGTAGTTCGGTTGTTAATGCCATATACGAGGTAACACAGTAAAACCCCAAAGATCGAAAGCGCAATTGACTACGTCGAAAAAGGCGTGTTACTCACGACCCGGAAGTCCAACACGAAAACGTCAACAAGACATCAGCGCTTAGTAGTATAGAGAATTGCCCGTGAAATGCCCTTCTCCTATTGGCCAGTAATATCAAAGAAAATTTTATATGTTATTGAAGTCAATACTCATCCTTGGCTGTGGGGCGTATAAGAGCATGTCTCGAATACACGGCCGGATTCGATTAAGGCAGTCAGGTCTACCGATCACGTGAGTCCTCCGTCATAGATTCAGCATTTACAAATTCAGTTGGCCATATTTACCAACTTCTCACATTTGGACTGGTCATATCATGTATTCGCGGCTAATTACGTCCTTAAATGATGGGCTAAGGATAATATAAGGAAACAATGACTATCAACAATACTGGATTGGCAGCATTGCTCATAATAGCTCGGGGTTAAGCTCACACGAAAGCGTTGCTTAAACCTACGGAGTTTGGACTCTTATGCTAGTAGTTACTCTGAGAGTTTTGAGATAAAAGATGGTTCTAATTTGTAGTATCGTTATCCGCATTGTATATACTGTTTGATTGATTTCGAGGTCTGTCAATACTTTGGGCAAAGGTCGAACAGTGTCGGACAGTACAGGTTAATTTTTCTTCATAGTTACTTCATAGTCTCCACATGAAAATCTGCAAGAAAAAAAACGAGGCTGAGATAATAAAGCTACGTCCAAGAATCCTCCGTATTCTAGAGTTTGTTTGTGAGGTATCGACAGAAGCTTTCATGTGTAGTCGTATGCTTGCTTTTTAGTCGCCAGACGTCGTAAAGTTCTCACCTCTACAAAATGTCTCAGAGACTTTGGAGCCGATGATCGTGGTAGTTCTGTAAGCGAGAATAGCAAAATGTCCTATTCCTAAAAGCGTTTAATGCTACGGACCACCCCAATAATATCAAAGACCTATCGATTGCTTGTCTGGAAGATGAACTACAGCCTCAGGCACTGAAACGGGGCTATATAAATGTCAAAATAGGCTGTTGGAATAATTGCTCTTATTGATGGTCAGTCCCATGGAGACGAGCCACACAGATTGTCCAGTCTCACACAAAATTCAGTATTGCGATACAATGTAAAATCCTTGTGGTTAGATGGACTGAAGCTTTGCTGGGATGCATTCACTCATGGCATCATATTATATACATGTACATCCTCCTGTCCGTACACCCCCAGTTTGGGAGGTTACAAATTCTGACAATGGTAGAATGACAATTATATTGTGCAGATCATCGGCCTGGTAAATGAAGGTCGCTTCGATTTAAACATGAGGACTGAGAGTTTGACCCTATCAATTGAACCTATCCAGCCAAGAGAACCAAGCCATTGACATAGGTCATTCATGCGTCTGCATCTAAATAGTATAGAGGCTCTGGTGGAGGGGATGTTTGTTTGTAATTCCCCAGGTTACATATTGTGGATACAATTTCTGCAAGAATGGGAGCCTAGGAATTTGAATTTCTTGCCAACATGGCAAACATATGCCTTAAACTATTTTCTTCTGCATATATTAAGTGTACTGGGTAAAGTTTTTATCAGCCAGTGATGTACACATGTATGACATCCTCTCAGGAAAACTCTACTGAGTGGTATCCATATTGTATTCATGCTCTAAATCAGAAAAAACTCTATGAAAATTACATCTGAACATACATAAGAATATCAGAAAATATTTAACTTCACCAATATAGACATGGTAGTACAAAGTCTAGTCAAACTAGTTGACCAAACTATCTGCAGTAGCTGAATAACTTGAAGACTCTTTTCTTTCGCTCTTCTTCTCAAAGCCTAAAACAGTTCAATAAACAACCAGTCATACTGGCAACGGTACTACTTGTGATCAAGTTTTTCCTCGGTATTAGACAGGACTATTAGACCCTACTGCTCTACATCGTCCCGTGAAAATTATGCTGTGAAGTTTATCTCACCTGAAATGAAGCTTTCTTGTTTTTGCACACTTATTTTATACCATTAACATGGTAGCTTTAACGGGAACGGTAATATGAATATTGAGAACTTACTTGTACTAGCCGAACGGCCAGACTCCATATTTTCACAATTTAATTACCCACCAAAACAAAAAGAAACAGCATAGCTTTCATTAATCTTGATGGCATTTTTGTGTGTTGTCCTGATATATGCGTGAGCAAACGCCATAAAAACATCATTGTATTGAAGCCCACAGATAGGTCTATGATTTTGACATAAAAAATTGTGACAACCAAGATATATGACTGGCCTGTTTTCTGCTCTGTAAATCAATTTGAAATTCAGTAATGTAAATTGGGACCTGACGATCAGGTTATCTGGTTACCGACTGCAAAGTATTTGACGAACTTTGGTCCTGTGTTCAGCTATTCTCTGCGAAATGATTCCTGGGTAAATTTCAAATGCCGGACATGTGTCATCTACACATTCTGTCAAGTTATACAGTCTTGTCAAATGTCTTTTTCTTTTGACAAGATTGAATTTGTCGAAATCACTTTTTTCCGGCAGCTTAGCGAACCTTGCCTGAACCGTCGTACGTGAACATGCAAAGACTTGCAAGAGATGTTCATTTATCGTCTAATGTACGGTGGTCCGTCATTCATTATTCAGCAGGCTTCGTCCATTAAAGAATATCCATGTCCATAATCCAAGGTCCTAATCCATATAACAGCATTAGCACCAAATTCAAAAAGACAATCGTGGTATACGATAACTTAGGCTAGTTTCCTGCAAGCAACATCATGATGTTCCAAAAATATCAAATCCGTATCGCAGATCAGTATTCTTAAACCATGGAATATTCGTGGTAAAGTGGTCATCTAAAGAATGATGTATCTCAGTCACGCTTTAATTGTGGGTGTTCATATGAAGATGAAGATCTTGAAGTACATGAGTTCATACGGCCCCTAGCCCCGGTATAAGCGGAATTAGAGACATAACGCCATAGATCTTGCACGCCACGCTCGTATTTTCTATCGGCATTCGATATGTATCGCCAAATTTGAGAAACTTTGAGTGGAGGCGCTTGGTGGTTTAGCCCTGTTCTTCCTTTAGCCGTGAACCTCCTAATACATATTAACTAAAACCAATATTATATTTGATCATTTCGAGATCATTTTAACGATCATTTGTTCACTTAGTTCTTCATGTAAAATAAAATTATGGGATATATATCCAGCTTTACTGGATTTGAAGAAACTACAGATAAACCTAACGGCACATCATATTTAGACTTCTATAAAAATGAAGCGGGCTTTCTCGACTTTACGACACGATAGTGGATTACAATTTCGACATCGTGAACTATACCTTTCTGGGCAGTAATATTCTGGTGGGACCTGCATATGGATACATATATCGCCTAGTAGCATTTTACTAGATCCTGGTATAATGTGACGATTTTAATCAACGTCACAAGATATTATTGCAGAAACTTATAAACAGGGCTATACCACCAAGCGCATTCACTCACAGTTTCTCAAATTTGGCGATACATATAGCATGCTGATAGCAAAATACAAGCGTAATGTGCAAGAATATGAAGTTACGTTTCGTAACTTGTATCCAATGTTGCTAATCCTGGGACTAGGGGCCGTATGAAGCATTGTACTTCAAGATCGTCATGGTGTTCATATGAACAGGCACAATGACTGAGAAACATCAGTCTCTAGATAACGACTTCGCAAAGGCAATCATATGGATTGAGAAAGCTGATCACCGATGCCGATTGGATTTTTTTTGGAACATCATCATCTCTTGCCGGCATCGTTGAACACTACTGAGCGCTTCTCTGAGCGCTAAACTAGCCTATGTTTATGTAGGCTATGATTGTCTTTCTTTTAATTTGGTGCTAATGTTGTTATATGAATTAGGTCTGGAGTGTGGACACGGAAATTTTTAATGGATGACGGTTGAATATTGAATCACGGACTAGACGCTTGTATTTAGAAATATAACTACGACTCTTTCATGTTTGAATGAGTTGTTGTTGGCGAGCAACCTTGACCTTTTGATTTCAAATCTTGCTACCCAAAACGCCTTGGTTTACATGTACAAACGATTGAGATTTGCAAAGATTTTCGGATTATTGGTATACAGTGCCTTTGATCTTTTGGCCTCAATAGATTATTTGTTTGCCATAAGCTCGTGGTATTACAATTTTGATACCAGACTATTTGATACCTTCGCACACTAATGATTTTCTGATTATGAGTCACAATGACATTTTGACATTTCTGTCCTGCCTGCTCCCCCCCCCCCCTCTCCCCTCCCATAAATGTATTTCTTATCCCTTGAGCTGGGGTGAAATTAACCATACTTAATCCTTGGGTCAAGTTCTACTAGAAAATGTAAAAACCAAGCTGACCGCCATGATAACGTCACAGTGACGTCATTTTCAAAAAAGGCATATTTTGAACGATTTTTCGGTCAGATTTGTCGATTTTTCTATTTATGTGTTTTCTTCGCAAAAACTGCATGGTAAATTAGTAAATAATAATCTGATGTGAAATAACATAGCTTTTGCCCACTATTTCTGTCGGAAAAGCAGAAATTTTGAAGAAAAATAACGAAAACATCTCTTTTCTGGTACCCCCCATGGTCGCCATTTTGAATTTACCCATAATCTTCTGCTCGGGGGTTATGCAAATAGACTAAGTTTGACACCAATATGATAAACTACAAAGTAACTAATATGTTTAGCTCTCAAGTTTGCATCAATTTTCTGGAGATGCGACAAGAGGTTTGGTGGGGGGGAGCGGGGCGGGATGGCCCCTTCAGGCCTACACTGTAAAAACGCTGAGTAAACGTTCAACCATAAAGTGGATGTAACTCGGTTGCAACCATAAACTGGTTCAACGTAGCACCAAGCAAAGTTCAACATTGAACTGAAATGAGGTTAAACGTTCAACACGAAAAGGTGTAACGTTGAACTGAAAGGTAAACGTTGAACCAGTTTCTGGTTCAACGTTTAACCATGGAAAACCCTGAACCAAAATTTGGTGTTACCTATGACCAATTACTGGTTCAACGTATAACCAGATTCAGGTTCAATGTTTTCTCAGAAATAGGTTCAACGTACAACCACATCAAGGTTAAACATACAACCACATCAAGGTTTAACGTTGAACTGAAATGAGGTTAAACGTTCAACCACGAAAAGGTGTAACGTTGAACTGAAAGGTAAACATTGAACCAGTTTCTGGTTCAACGTTTAACCATGGAAAACCCTGAACCAAAATTTGGTGTTACCTATAACCAATTACTGGTTCAACGTATAACCAGATTCAGGTTCAATGTTTTCTCAGAAATAGGTTCAACGTACAACCACATCAAGGTTAAACGTACAACCACATCAAGGTTAAACGTACAACCACATCAAGGTTTAACGTTCATCCAGATGCAGATTTAAATGAAATCTGCACCGGATTGTTGTAGTGCAAATTGTACATGTATTTGCAGATTTAGTTAAATTCTAAATTCTTGCAAATACATCGGAACCATATGAGCAACCAAGTTACATCCCAGTGTTATTTCTTGCAGTCATCAGTGAAAAGTATATCAATCTGTAAGAAAGTGAAGGATATTTCAGAACATACATCAACAAATACACACTAATTGAAATAAAATTCATATATTTAAATCATATTCGGATATAATCTAATAACAGATCTGATTTCTAACAGTACGAATATCTAGCTTCATCTATATACAAGAGTTCATGTGAAATCGATATCTTTGCATATTTGTATCCCAAATCTGACGCCAGGGGGCGCTGCTTGGGGTGCGGCTATGAGTCGCTGGATGACGAATAAGGAACTGTGAACCGCGGTCTAACTTTATGAGTGCTCTAAATAAACACTAGACTATTTGCAATCAAATGAACAACTAACATGTGACTAAAGATATGAAAAGCTAAAATGTAAACATTGAATTCTACCAATTCATGAATCACAGAAACCACAAGTAACAGGGGTTACAATAATGGGGAAGGGAGTCTGGGGAGGTTTAGTAACATCCAAGATGGTACCACCTACAATAAGTTTGATGCCTCCCTTTCAACTGATGTTAGACTCATAACACTCCTCATTTAAGGAATGAAAACTTCAAGATGCAAAATGATTATCATGATTATTATTAACTTTTTTTAGCTTACTGCTGTATGATGAAATATTACTGTATACATATGGCATAATTGTCTGTTAATATCACCGATCTGAAATATTTGAGTGAGCAAGTTAATTTCATTTTATCACAGTTTAGTTTTGGGACCTACATACATAGTTTATGTGTGTCCAACCTTCCTACACATAGTATAGGTGATCGGACTTCACACAGCGACCTATTCTGGGTACATGTTATATCACTGATTTGAGTGAGCTAGTTAATTGCATTTTATCACAGATTAGTTATGGGACCTACACACATAGTTTATGTGTGTCCAACCTTCCTACACATAGTATAGGTGATCGGACTTCACACAGCGACCTATGTATTCTGAGTACATGTAATATCACTGATTTGAGTGAGCTAGTTAATTACATTTTATCATAGATTAGTTATGGGACCTACATACATAGTTTATGTGTGTCCAACCTTCCTACACATAGTATAGGTGATCGGACTTCACACAGCGACCTATGTATTCTGAGTACATGTAATATCAATGATTTGAGTGAGCTAGTTAATTGCATTTTATCACATATTAGTTGGGACCTATATACATAGTTTATGTGTGTCCAACCTTCCTACACAGAGTATAGGTGATCGGACTACAAACAGTGACCTATGTATTCCGAGTACATGTATTTAACATCACTGATCTGGGATAATTGAGAGAATTATGGACCTACATACATAGTTTATGTGTGTCCAACCTTCCTACACAGAGTACAGGTGATCGGACTTCACACAGCGACCTATGTATTCCGAGTACATGTATTGTAATATCACTGATCTGAAATATTTGAGTGAGATAGTTAATTGCATTTTATCAGATTAGTTATGGGACCTACATACATAGTTTATGTATGTCCAACCTTCCTACACATAGTATAGGTGACCGGACTTCACACAGCGACCTATGTATTCTGAGTACATGTTATATCACTGACTTGAGTGAGCTAGTTAATTGCATTTTATCACAGATTAGTTATGGGACCTACATACATAGTTTATGTGTGTCCAACCTTCCTACACATAGTATAGGTGATCGGACTTCACACAGCGACCTATGTATTCGGAGTACATGTAATATCAATGATTTGAGTGAGCTAGCTAATTGCATTTTATCACATATTAGTTGGGACCTATATACATAGTTTATGTGTGTCCAACCTTCCTACACAGAGTATAGGTGATCGGACTTCACACAGCGACCTATGTATTCTGAGTACATGTAATATCAATGATTTGAGTGAGCTAGCTAATTGCATTTTATCACATATTAGTTGGGACCTATATACATAGTTTATGTGTGTCCAACCTTCCTACACAAAGTATAGGTGATCGGACTTCACACAGCGACCTATGTATTCCGAGTACATGTATTTAACATCACTGATCTGGGATAATTGAGAGAATTATTTAATTGCATTTTAATTATCACAGTTTAGTAATGGGACATACATACATAGTTTATGTGTGTCCAACCTATCACTGATCAGGGATATTTGAGAGAGCCAGTTAATTGCACATTATCACAGTTTAGTTATGGGACCTAAATACACAGTTGAAGTGTGTAAGACCTTCCTACAAAGAGTATAAGTGGTCAGAATTCACACAGTGACTTATGTACCCAAGTCAAATTATATTACACAATGTATTAATGATCTGGGACATACCGAGTCATAATATGGTAAATAAAAATTCATATCCACCTTCCTGTACAGAGTACATGTAAAGGTGGTCAGACTTCACACATTGACTTTTGTATCTGAAGTCAATTATTCGTCATGTATCGATGATTTGTGATATATCGAGTGTTGCATTGTTTTCTTGTATTCAACATCACAGTTAATTCATAGTAAACAACATCCTTGTCTTCTCATCTACATGTAGCTGCAGAGTGTTATGTTGGGCCATCTGCTTCAACAGATGAGAGGGCTACAGGTATATGCACATTGTTCTTCATTCTATCACAGTAATGAGACTTTGTTTGCATACGATGGTGTCACTTTTCTATCACCAGTAGTATGCCGGCCATTGTGGTTGATTTTTTTGTAAGGGTGTTCAGGAATGCAACACAGTTCCGTTTTGTTCCTCTTGTATATGTAATATGGTACCACAGCTTTAGCCTGAATATTTGTTGTATCACATTACCATTTCATCTTTTCTGTCACATCCAATGATACCGGTAGCCATTATCTTGTGATGCAGGTATGTCAGAGACCAATTATTTCACATAGTCCAAGTTATGAAATAATGCACACACTTACACCATCATCCGAAACCCTGTAATGTATCATCCGAAACCCTGTAATGTAATGATCCGCACTGTGACATGTCTCTGATCTTTCTTGCGAGCAGTTGGTCCTATTAAACAAATAAAGAATTGTGCAATATAATTTGTCTTCACTATCCTGTCAATATAAGCTTACATTTGTAAGTACCATTCTATAAAATCTGAACTCATCAACTGTACATTGAGCCATCTGCAGATGAAGCCTTGATGACCCCCCCCCCACTCACCAACAGAGTGGCAAAATTATTCATTCTTGTTGCTGGTTTTAGTTTGGTCTATGAGCATCATATATCTGATTATTAGCATTGAAAATGACAGATTATTCCTTACATCTTCAATCGCGATAAAATCCATTACAAGATGATGATGTTCACTCTGTGGGAGCCATATACACTGTTGCCTCCTTCATCTTCCTCCAACAGTCAGACTCAAACAAATGGCTTCTT
>JAVTVY010000097.1:0-36830 GCA_036873755.1 Hanleya hanleyi
ATTGCTCAACAGACCGTTCCAACAGTTTCTGAAAGCCCAGAAGGTGTTTTTCTTCCATACGTACAACGAGACCAAGGCTTCCGTGGTGGAGAGGTTCAACAGGACATTCAAAGGCCGCATGTATAAATATTTCACCTATAAGAATACAAGGCGGTACATCGATGTTCTCCCGAAACTGGTGAAGGGTTACAATCGAGCCTATCATCGAAGTATAGAGAGAGCCCCAATTACCGTGACCCAACGCAATGAAGCCCAAGTCCGGCGTGTCTTGTACCCCAGGCCATCGCAGCGAACGACGAAGGCGGCGTACAAGGTCGGGGACCCTGTACGGATCAGTAAAGTCAAGGGCAAGTTCGAGAAAAGTTACTTGCCCAACTGGAGCGATGAGCACTTCCTGATTAAACGGCGCCTACCCTGACAGCGGCGAGTCTATGAACTGGAAGATCTCCAAGGGGAAACGTTGCTGGGGACGTTTTACGACACGGAATTACAGCCTGTTGTAAAAACACAGCAAGACTACTACACGGTGGAGCAGATTTTGAAAACGGAACGTCGACGGGGCAAACTGTTTCATTTCGTGAAATGGCAAGGCTGGCCCAGTTCCTTCAATTCCTGGGTCGCGGCCAACCAGGTGAAACGACTATAAAACCAGACACCACTGCCGTCCTCCTTCATTCCACATCCGACCACAGTGCTATGGACCAACAGCAGCTGCCTCTGAAGACAGCGTCTCGCAAAACACGCAAAGCGCAAGTGGTCTTTGGGGTGCTATTGCTAACCCTGCTGAGTGTGTTGTACGGAGGTGTGTTTTACGACGTAGCCTATGTCAGCACGTTACTTAACCAACTGAGAACACCAGGCACCAGCGAAACGGGTCTACAGAGAGCACCAGTCGTATCGAGCTCAGTCACCACCACCACCACCACACCCCGCGTACAAGCCACGTCGAGCTCTACACCTACACCAAGTACACCTACTACGTCTCAAGACCCACCGGATTTCATCCCTCACAGTGAACCGACCACCCACGTTGTACCCAGCCCCAGCACCATCTCTGAACGTGAACAGACAACGACGACCGACGTTGTACCCACCACCACTCCAGTTCACTCGTACGAAATTTACAAGAGCGTGTTAACACGACAACGGATACACCTCAAACCATGGACCCTCGGTGGCAGCATCCCTTCACTTGCGTCATCGCAGGACCGACGGGCTCCGGCAAAACGCACTTCGTCAGGAAGCTCCTTCAACACGCCGACAGCATGATCACTCCACCCATTGCCCGAGCCGTGTGGTGTTACGGAGAATGGCAGGAAGCGTATGCAGCAATGCCCCACATCACGTTCGTGGAAGGCCTACCCAACCTGGCCGATTTGGAACCCGACACCTTGGTGGTTGTGGATGATCTCATGGCGGAGACGGATGCACGGGTGACCCAACTTTTTACAAAAGGCAGCCATCATCGACGGCTCAGCATCATCTACATTGTGCAGAATCTGTTCAGTAAAAACAAAGAACATCGGAATATCAGCTTAAATGCCCACTACCTGGTGGTCTTCAAAACCCGAGAGATACCACTCAACTGCTGCACCTGGCGAGACAGATGTTTCCCGGCCGCACACCGTTTGCGTTGGAAGCCTTCAAAGATGCCACAACCCCTCAGCACGGGTATATGCTCTTCGACCTCAAGCAAGCCACTCCCGATCACCTTCGACTACGGACCGACATCTTTCCCGGAGAGACCCACCACGTGTACATGCAAAAATAATGTAAACACATCCACAGTGGCGCCTCCAGCTGGGGTTTGTGTGTGTTTGATGATGGCGAATAATAAAAAGAATGAATACCACAGCAGGGTTGACTTTGTCTGTGAGGTGGATAAAAAGGGCAGCGTTGTGGGTTCTAGCATTAGTTGTACAGGATGTCTGCGCGAGTACGGAAGCACGCTCCCACGCTCCGTGTATTGAAGACGGCCCCACCTGAGTTAGTCCGAACCATTGTACGCGGTGCGGACCCTGACCTTGTACGCTGTCTGTGCGAGATCGGGTACAACCTGTTAAAAGGCAACGTACCACTGACTCGGGCTCAGAAGACCAAGTTGGCCAAGCATAAGACAGGTCTCCGAACCCTAGTCCACAAGCGGGTCCCTCAAACACAAAAGAAAAAGGTGTTACAGAAAGGCGGCTTTCTCGGGGCCATCTTAGCACTGTTGGCCGCTTCCGTGTTGGGTCCAGTATTGGGTGGACTCTTCGGCCGACAATGAACCACACGAAAAAAATGGTCCTCGTCGAACTACGGTTCCTTCAAAACCTCCAATCGCCCTACCCTGTCCCACCTACGGTGAAGACCATAAACACCCGGGATGGAGAGATGCAACAGATCTTACAGAGACCGGGGTTAAGCGACAGTGAGAAAGTACAACGGTACAATGAGACGCTTCAACGGTACATGACGTTCATGGACCAATACAAAACCCTGTCTACCCCAGCAACAGCACCACCACCACCACCACCACCACCACCACCACATGACAGACCGCTGACCTCAGCACCGCTCCAACAGCCGGGTGAGGTAGCCCCCACAGCCCCACAGTGGGTGGAAGACGAAGTGCTGAAGAGTGTACCTGCCTCGTTCAAGAAACAAGCTGGCCTGGTATTACAACGGATGAAACAGAATCCTAACATGACTTGATAAAGGATAAAGAAGGATAAAGAATGATAAAGGCGAACTCCTGGTACAGAATCAGGTGGTCCCCGGCACCCACATGACGGATTTAGTGAATGATCTGATGCGTCAACGCAGATCGCACACCGATCCTCGAGGATGGGAGGTGTTCGCTCAAGGCTTGAAAGACATGCACGTACCACAGGAATTGGTGGGGAACCCCCACCGCTGGGCCTTTATGCAGCAAACCCAGCAATCACCGAGTGGCCCACTACCTTCTTGGGAAGCCGAATGGGAACCGGAGTCACCCCCCAAAACACCACCACAACGGGCACTTACTTTTCGCGCCTATAAAAAAGCACCCTTGATCAAGACACCCCACATCTCCAGAGCCGTGACACGTAGCAAGTCACCGCGACGAACACGACGCCGCACACAACCGCCCAAGGCCTGGAAGACCTATTAAAACCAACAGCAGCAGCAGGACAGCTCAATCGCCATGTTTTACCTGACCCTACCCAGTAACAGTTCGCTGGATGTGTTTCCTGACAACACCATGGCCAAGTACGTCACCCAGTTACCGCAACCGTTACATTTACCTGGACGCTGGGAATGTGCCCTCGTGGATGTCCAATACCCTTACTCGTGGTACAACGTGCGAGCCAATGAAGTGTGGCACGAGGTGACCTACGAAGGCAAAAACACCCGACTCACCCTGTCCGAAGGCCAATACGATACCCCCAAAGAGTTCATGGGTGGGCTGTCAAGACTGATGCATGATAAGGCGCTACGGGGGGTGACGGATAGTGCAGCACGCCTGATAGACTTGCGCTTCAAGAAAAACGTGTTCTTCGATGTCAACGTACACAACGACAAGGCACAGCTTACCCTCACTGATACCGTGAATGTGAAACTCAGTCCTACACTACAGCAAATGCTGGGTTTCGATCTACAGACGTTCGCTGGTCCCACCCAACACCATGGCGAGATGCCGATGGATATGAAGTCGGGTATGTACGGAAACTACGTCTACTCGGACGTGGTGGACAACCACATCGTGGGCGATATCAATACACCTCTGTTACGGGTGGTCCCCATTAAAAAGACGTATGGCGATCAAGTCACCCACAGTTTCACCCATATCATGTACCTGCCCGTACGACATACCGATATCAACACGATCACGGTGGATATAAGAGATGACACGGGACGACCGGTGGCATTCGAACGAGGAAAAGTGGTGCTGACATTTCATTTTCGACAAGCACGTGCTCCCCACTTTGCATAATGAAAGTACCTTACGAGTGCGATGCACGCAGCTATGCCGACTATTATGCCCAACAGGCCGGGGGTGGCTTTCCGGTCTTTAGCGGTGCGCGCATGCAACGAGGACATGGACTGGGGAACATACTCGGCAGCATTGTGAAAACGTTCCTGCCCTTGGTGACGCGTGGGGTGAAAGCAATGGGCAAACAAGTGGTACGCAGTGGACTGCAAGTGGCCGGTGATGTCTTGGGGGGTACGGCACCCAAAGAATCCTTGAAACGGCGGGCCAAAGAAGCGGGAGGCGTCTTGGCGGCCAAAGCACAACGCACCGTTGGGAATAAAAGAGCTGCCCCACCGAGACCACGCACCAGTCGACGACCGACCCAGCGACGACGCACATCGAAGAAGACAAAGGATATCTTTTCTTAAAACATGTCCTTAATCCACGCCGAGTCCTGCCCTCCACCAACAGTGAATTTGATTTGTGGACCGTGCCGCCCACACAGACCAGTGTCGAACAAGGATTATGGGTGGAGCATCTCCCGCTCTCCAGCATCAACGAAACCGGGCCCATCGAGTTCACCATCAGCAATGCGGATACGGCCTATGTGGATTTAGCCCATACCTACTTGTATGTGAAAGCCAAGGTGGTCAATGGAGCTGGCACCAGAATCGCTGACCAAGCAACGGTGGGCCCGCCGAATCTCTGGCTGCACTCGATGTTTCAGCAGGTGGATATTTTTCTCAGCGACAAACTCATCAGTGATTCCACCAACACGTACCCCTATCGAGCCTACATCGAGACACTGTTGTCGTATGGCCGAGAGGCTAAAAAATCTCAGCTGACAACCGCTTTATTCTACAGGGACACGGCCGAGCACATGGACACGGTGGACAATGGGGATATACCAAACGGAAGGCTTTCACTGCGAACAGTGCCTCGGTGGATATGATGGGTCGACTGCATGCAGACATGTTCATGCAAGACCGGTACCTCTTGAACAAGATCCCCATCAAAATCCGACTGATACGGGCGCCTCCGACCTTCGCCTTGTAGAGGGGCATGCAGCGGACTATAAGATTGTCATCCAAGACGCAGTCCTGTATGTCCGAAAAGTGAAACCGAATCCAGCCGTTCAATTGGGACACATGCAAGCCTTGGAAACAAAACCAGCCCAGTACCCTATCCGACGTGTGCAAACCAAAGTGTTCTCTGTGTCTGCTGGAAATATGAGCGCCAACAAAGACAACCTGTTCCTGGGGGGAACTACCCAAGCGATTGATCCTGGCCTGTGTGGAAAATACCAGTTTCAGTGGAGCCTACCCAGAGAATCCGTTTGACTTTAAACATTTCGGCATCAATTTTGTGGCCCTGCATTTGGATGGACAACAGGTGCCAGCCACGGCCTTAACCCCGAACTTTGGGCGGAGGAATTTCATTCGAGCCTATCAGAGCCTGTTTACAGCCACCGGTCAAATCAACCAGGACGAAGGAAATATGATCAGTCGGGAGGACTACGCGAACGGATACACGTTGTTCTGTTTCGATCTGACTCCCACCTTAGAGAACGACCATCAGCTGGCCCTGGCCAAGCAAGGCAACTTACGGTTGGAAATCCACTTTGCACGAGCCCTGGCGACCACCGTCAATGTGATCTGCTACGCCGAGCTTGACAACATCATTCAAGTGGACAAGGCGCGCAACGTCCTGTGTGACTTCTCCACCTAACATGGATACAGAGCAGATAACCACCGTGCTGGAGAATGACCCAGAGACACGTAGGGTCTTTCAAGGGGTGTTCGCCCGAGATGTGTTTCCATTAGACCGCATGTATCCGGCTGCTTACGTTCTCAACACGGACCCGATGGATCGACCCGGTGAACACTGGGTGGCCGTGTACTTGACAGAAGAGCAGGGGGAATACTTTGACCCGTACGGTCTGCCAACCCTCCATCCCGATTTAACAGACTTCATGGATCAAGGCACAGAGACGTGGTGTTGGAACAGTCAAACGTTGCAAAGCCTGACCAGTGGCGTGTGCGGACAATATTGCTTGTTTTACCTGTACCATCGATGCTGGGGAAGACCCTTATCTACCATCGTACAGATGTTTGACGAGTACCCCCAGGCCGAGGACCGCGATGTACTCGTCTATGACTGGGCCGCCCATCATTTCAATGTACAAGCCCCGTTCTGGGCTTAAGTTAATGACAAGCCCCTTGTTCTGGGCTTAAGTTTACAAGCCCCTTGTTCTGGGTTTCAATGTACAAGCCCCTTGTTCTGGGCTTCAGTTAATTACAAGCCCCTTGTTCTGGGCTTGAGTTTTCACGTGCTTGTTCTCACGTTGTTGTTGTTCAATGAATAAAAAAAAAAATGAGATCTCACCAAAAAACCCTGTCTTGTGTGTTTTATTCCTAATGCATCAATGCCCAATGTGGAGATTCAGTCAAAGTGAAATCAGTGGTGTAGGGTGGGGTCAAAATGTAACCCATCAAGTTTAGAAGGCAAGAGCACTATAGTAAAAAATAGAGAGCCAATGAAATCAGCCTACAGACCAAGTACGTGTCTTTGGTCTAGGTTTGGAGCGGGCATTTCATTGAGGTACGTGTATACGGTGAGTGAAGAGACTCGTACAACACGTATAGATTATGACTATAAGTTCTATGAGCATAATGCATGAAAGTGGCTTTGAACACCGTATTAGTCAATCAGTGGCCTAGAATGGAGCCAAAGTTAACCCATCCATGTCCAGAAAAACATTACCCGGGTGTACAAGAACCCAGATGTAGGCGCGGACGTCAGCGAAAGCACACCGTGAATACCCCAATTCCATTGGCTGATTGTTCGATCGCTGATTGGTTCTTTTTCTCGACCGCTGATTGACTCTTTTTCTCGACCGCTGATTGGTCCAAATGGAACTGCCCATCTTTCCCAGGTTCATCTAGAATCCCCTAGAATCTAGAATTTTTTATTGTGCTCAAGCTCTGACTATAGCGATGCCGCAACATTGTCTCACTGGACATTGGACCGTCTGACCTGGAGGTGACCCTTTGACCTTTTGACCCGCGTCCGCGCGCGCACTGCCGGGGATGACGCGCACTTCCGGAGAACTCGCGCGCGCGCGCTCGCGCTGCGGGGCGCTGGGGCGGGGCGGGAAAACACAAAACACACCGGCGATTGAACATACGGACGTCTAAGAGGAAACATTAGGAACTCTTCTATGTTTGGAGGTAGTTTTTAGTGAAAACCCCGGAAGTGACGTCATACAGGGTCCAGTTTTCGACACTGAGTGACCACATCCGACAAAATGGCCAGTTTTCGACACCGGATGTGCCGCCATCTTGAACATACGTGCCGACATCTTGGATATGTCCCATAATGCACCGGGTCAAAATACTCGCTTCTGATTGGACGAGAGCTCTGGGACGGATTTGAAATACTCGCTTCTGATTGGACATGCATCTGCACATGCGCAGAATGATATTCCTACCGCACACCCAACCCCTTCACGAATGCTTCACTTAGATACCTCACTCGACCCCATCGGTGCATTAGGGGCTCCCCTACATCCCAACACGGCTATTTTCATACACTTGGGCCACCGCGCATGCGCAGAATGCCGATAGTTCAACCCCACACCCAGCCCATCAGATGCCCCTGCACATAAGCTTCACTTTGATACCTCACTCGACCCCATTGGTCCATTAGGGGCTGCCCTAGCTCCCAACACGGCTATTTCCATACCCTTGGGCCACCGCGCATGCGCAGAATGCCGATAGTTCAACCCCATATCCAGCCCATCAGATGCCATTTCACGAATGCTTCACTTTGATACCTCACTCGACCCCATTGGTCCATTACGGGCTCCCCTAGCTCCAACACGGCTATTTCCATACCCTTGGGCCACCACGCATGCGCAGAATGCCGATAGTTCAACCCCACACCCAGTCCATCAGATGCCCCTTCACGAATGCTTCACTTTGATACCTCACACGACCCCATTGGCCCATTAGGGACTCCCCTAGCTCCAAAACCGCTATTTCCATACCCTTGGGCCACCGCGCATGCGCAGAATGCCGATATTTCAACCCCACACCCAGTCCATCAGATGCCCCTTCACGAATGCTTCACATCGATACCTCACTCGACCCCACTGGACCAGTAGTCAATCTCCTAGCTCCAAAAAGGCTATTTTCATACCCTTTGGCCTCCGCGCATGCGCAGAATGCCGATAGCTCAACCCCGCGCCCAGCCCATCAGATGCCCCTTCACCTAACCTTCAATTTGATACCTCACTCGACCCCATCGGACCCTTAGGGGCTCCCCTAGCTCCAAAAAGGCTATTTTCATACCCTTCGGCCGCCGCGCATGCGCAGAATGACGATATTTCAACCCCACACCCAGCCCATTAGATGCTCCTTCACCTAACCTTCACTTTGATACCTCACTCGACCCCATCGGACCATTTTATCTAGGGACTACTTTTTCTCCGCGGAAGCTTTTTCCCGAGACCGAATCACCGCCAAAACCACGGCCAAACCGCATCACCGCGCATGAATACATTTTTTTTTTTTTTTTTTTTTGCCGGAACTTTTTTTTTGCCCGAACATGCCCCAACATGCCCGAACCACGCCGCCATCTTGCTTTACAACAGGGCCGACACCCACCATCTTGCTTTACAACAGGGACGACACCTCAACCAATCAAATTCAACCTCACACTTACAATTCAACCAATCAAAAGCCTCGTTACAAACCATCCAGTTGTGACGTCATAGTTACATCCGGGTGAAAAGGGGCTTTAGTTGCTCGTTGTTCACTACTCATGCAGTGTTGCACTTTGGGTATTTCGAAGGACTACATTCTGCATAAATGTCCACTGGCCTGTTATGATCGACTAAACTTGATTATACACTCCGGGTATATACATACTTCACTTTTCAGTACATCCTGTGGACCCAGGTAAATTACACATGTTGTCACAGTTGTAATAAAATCCCATAGCACGTCGTCAAACTAATAATATTCCAGTGAAATATGTATGTATTATTATGACACAGTATAAGTGAATATAGTCCAGTGGTAATTGGTCGTCAATTTTCCACTACTGATTGGCTTGACGAGTATCAGCACCCGGTTATTCCAAAATAACATATGTACATGACGAATACAATCACAGCAATGGCTGGTTGAGCTGTATTATAATTTCATTTAACCCTCTCTGGCCTGGGCATTTTGGGACCTGTTGAGGCCGGGGAGGGAGGGGGGGCGCCCCCACTAATTATTTTTCTTACCCCTTGAGCTAGGGGGCTGAAATTTACCGCTCTATACCCTTGGGTCAAGCTCTACCAGGACATGTAAAACAATCCAATATGGCCGCTTTGATGACGTCAGAGTGACGTCATTTAAAAAAAAACAGATTTTGGTCGATTTGTCAGTCAGATTTTCCGAATTTTTTATTTATGCAAATGCTGCGCAAAAACTGCATAATAAATTAGTAAATATTAATGTCATGTGAAATAGAATAGTTTTTGCCCACTTTTCGTCGCGGAAAAGCAGAAATTTTGAAGAAATATGACAAAAAATCTCTTTTCTGGTACCCCACGTGGTCGTCATCTTGAATTTTTCTATGATCCTCTGCTTGAGGGGTTATGCAAATAAGCTAAAAATAACCCCAATATGATAAACTAGAAAGTCACGGAGTTTCAGCTCTTCATTTTTTTGACGTTCCGGATAGCGCAGAAAGTTTGGTAGGCCCATTTCGGCCTCCCCTCCCCCCCCCCCTCCCTTGGCCAGGTAGGGTTAACACAACCTCAGACGTGACGAGACCTTAGAATGGTGGAAGCTGTAGTAATTCCAAGTGGCAAATGCTGGTTTTTGTTTATTTCCAAAATAATATATGGAATACTATAGAAATAGGAATATTTATTCACTACAGCTATATTAATTTAATATAGCTGCAATACCCCAATAATGCTTCGAATGCAATTCGTATACCTCGGTATGCCGTATATTTGGTGTTACTACGATGTGCACTTAGCCCTGCTACATCACTATCTGCCATCTTGTCAGTCTGATCCTCTATTCATTACCTGCGGTTGAGGGTCACATGACCCGGCCTAACCAATGAAAATGTTTAATTTTAGCAGCAGCCCCACCAGCATGCTAGCAAGGTTGGTGGCGATAGAACTATTTACAAACCAACAATCAGTGATACCAAGGTAATTATACAGAATCCAACAATAATTTAATGATATATTCGTATGCCGAATTGTTCAAGATTTAGAAAAGGTCAATAAAATCACATAGAATAATTATATAAATTAATTCTGACGAAAATCGTTTCACCGGCATCCTGCTGATGAAATGCCAGCTTTGTGCTGGCATGTTATATCGCCTATGCATCTGGATATTTTCCACGAGTAAAGCGGCCAAAAGGGTAGAGGCATCTATTTCTCAAGAAATAAATATAAAACAGATAGTTCCGATTTAATTTATATATTTTCCATAAAGTCAGATTAGTTATACTAAATATTGATGCAGTCAATCATCGCTTTTAAATAATAGATAAGCAGGATTATATTTATGTTTCCCGGTGTCTGACGTCACTCGCCTAGGGTGCAGTCCACATCTAAATTATGTACGGCTGAAAACAGGCATCTTCGGCCATAAAGAGTTGTAAAATCTTAAACAAAAACCCTGCAAAAGTATAAATTTTCTGAATGAGCATGCTATTATTTCACCAGACAATCGAGCTATTGAAACTGAAATGGAATTACGCGCAATCTTACTTAAACCTCATTCAATTTTTTCTGGAAAACTCCATGAAATGTATGAAAATGTGTCAAATTCCTCCCACATCCCACGAAAACGTATGAAATGATTTTCTTATTGTGCATGTGAAAGTGTGCCATGTCCAATGGGCATTTTAAAAAGGCGGAAAAATAGGGGGTCGACCTACTCTTTTTTTCGTAAAATTTTATCCCCATAAAGGAATCATCATCTTCGCATCCCGAAAAAGTGCAGATTTTGATCTGCCAGATATTCATTTCCCGGCATGATTAACATTGTAGTGTTGCGTTATAAAGGGTAGAAGAATTATCATGTTGTAAAAAACGGGCGACCTTCCTTATTATGAAATTAGGAACCGTGGTAAGTGTGGACTGCACCCCTAGATCTTCGACAGAAACGCTGCGAATAACCCGGGACCATATACGCACAAAAATAGCGTGCGACGAAACATGCATCCAAATTGCTACTACAATAGTTTGAAAAATCTAATTCACATTAATTACCTAATACTAATTAATATCGAAAGCCAAGAACTCTTCACTTCATACGTATTTGCCAAAAATAAAAATATAAACATTTGATCACATGATCACTATTTGAAAATGGCGAGAGCTATGATCGGCAAGAGACCGGCTGTCAGTAAACCCTAAAATTGTCACGTTTTTAGGGTTTGTAATGTTTCATACGCTGGCATGATGAAGCAATGCTACAGGCGTACACATATCACTGGTGAGTAACTATAATTGTAATGTCCAAACGAGAATAAAGTCGCAAGTTCAGGCCAAGCGACTGTCATAACATGACCCAGAAACGTGTTCATTTCGTGTTTGAATGTCAGTCGTTGTGACGCATGCACATCGTGAAACTCCATAGCAGGTACAACAGTTAACTTTTCGGAATGTCACAGAAATTAATGCATAGAATCAAATATATTTCCACGATGAGCGACCTTGTTGTGAGACACTAGAACACAACTAATCTGGACAAATCAGGGGCACCTGCATTACAGTGTTGTACAGCAATGTGTTCACAGAAATAGGACATCCTACTGAGACAGTCCATTGTATCCCAGAAATCTCCAATCGACGCCATATTGCGCACGGTTTTCTTCGAAGGAACCGCGCAAATAAATTATCAGGGGTCGACTCAATTCCCAAATCTTCATCTTCAACAAACTTATGATAGCTCTCCCGCTACTTACATTTTTACGGCAATCATCCACACCCGTCTCTTCAATTCTCCCAGAGCAACATATCACCCTACCAAAATACGAAGACCATCCAGCACCCCCTCTCCCGCCAATACCACTCAACATTTTTTTCCGGATAATATTCTCTGTCCAAAATGATAAAACCATCCTCAAGGGTACTTATTAAAAGAAAAGGAAAGTTCTATTCCCCACTGCCCACAATATTTATCCAGAGCGAAAAAGATTGAACATGAATATAGTGTACCATAGGATTACAGAGATTTCAATGTATTCAAATAAAATCTCCAGTTGATTGGTTTTCAAAAACTCCAATATTTCCAATGGCTTGTGCATGTTGTATGAAAATCTATACGATCACTGAGTAATTATTACGGTTCGTGCATCCTCCATCATGTAGGTCTGTTTATTCTATACCAGTCCTGCATTCAGATCCAGGCTCTACAGCTTTTACTCGTCGGTCTGAAATAATAGACAATGAACGGACGGCATTTTGGAACCATGCGAAACCATCGTGGGATCTCGGAATATTTCAACGAAGGTCGAGTTAATACGGAGAAAAGCTGGACAAACTCTTTGATGTTCCTGAGAGAAACTCAACACAAGTAGAGGGGCTGAGATATACAGCACAATTAGGCCTGGTGCCCAATGCTCTCAAATAGGGCATATTCGGATAGGTCATAACCCTACCTGGCCGGGGGGAAGACGAACTGGCCCCCTCCTACCAAACTTTCTGGGCTATCTCCGGAACGACAAAATATGGAGAGCTGAAACTCCATGATTTTATAGTTTATCATATTGCGGTCATGCTGATCGTATTTGCATACCCCCCCCCCCCGAGCAGAGGATCATGGGTAAATTCAAGATGGCGCCCACGTGGGGTACCAGAAAAGTGATGTTTTTCTCATATTTCTTCAAAATTTCTACTTTTTCGCGACGAAAAGTGGGACAACTATTTTCTTTCACATCACATTAATATTTACTAATTCATCATGCAGATTTTGTGGAGAAATTGCATAAATAAAAAATTCGGAAAATCGGACCGAAAAATCGACCAAAAAATGTCCTTTTTGAAAATGACGTCAGTCTGACGTCATCAAAGTGACCATCTTGGAATTTTTACCATTTTCTGTTAGAGCTTGACCCAGGGGTATAGTGTGGTAAATTGCCCCCTAGCTCAAGGGTTAAGAAAAATAATTAGGGGGGGGGGGGGCATTTCGCTTGCTCCCCCCCCCCCTCCTCAGACATGGACAGGTCGCAAAAAGTCCAGGCCAGATAGGGTTAAGGCCAAGAATGCGTTCCTGAATGTTTCAGAATCAGACGGCTCGTATCCGTTGTGGCGTATAAGATATACGTCATGGCATGGGTTTGAAGGACGAGCCATTTCTGGGGAATGTGGGTCCATGGTCAATATATGAGGACTTTAGTATTCTATATTCAAGGTTACATGACTTTCCAGAGGATCCATCCCTCTTTGGCAATCATCTCTCCGGGTCCGGGGTCGGTGGTGTCGTACAATCTACATATTCTTGTCTGCCGATGGATATTGAACATGGTACATAAAAACTGGGTTTGTCGGAGACAATGTACGGCACATTCCCCACTTGAGCGTGCATTTATTGTATCGATAGGTTTCGATATCAGCCAGTTATCTTCGCCGCCGTTGGAACTCCGGATTGGAGTAAAATGGCCTCGCCTCTTTTCGGCTCCGACTCTCTGGATTTCTTTGGGTGCGCCTTGTTTCAAATTTGGAAAACGTTTGCTGCTGACTAGATCATTGATTTGCTTAGTCACAGAGGTGACAGAAGATGTCATTTCGGTAATACCGGGCGACATATAATCGTATTGTACAGCACTCCCTGAGCTCATTTCGATAAGTTCGGACGATAAAAGATCGCACCGTACAGCACTCTTTTTCGTCAGTACACTAACGGTTGACGATTTGTGATCGTATCGTACAGGAATGTGTTCACAGACATAGGACATCTTATTGAGACAGTCCATTTTTTTCCAGGAACCAAATATCTCAAGCTGATGACGCCTTATTGCGCACGATTCTGTTGAAGGCAACCCGAAAGTAAAAAAATTAGCCACGTACTTGAAATACCAATCAGAGAATAAGACGGGTTCCCCATCGGACCAGTACCATTCTCCATCCCTTTGTTGGGCACCAATCCAAAACTTGTCCCACTCCAGTTTGGCAAAGAATTGGTTGAGATCCTCAGTAGTAATTTTAACCAGTTTTCCCCCGTTCTCCTCACAGAATGTAACGGCGTATTTCCAAGTATTTGGATCACGGCTATGATGAGAATAGCAGACTCCATGAAAAACCACCGCACTGGATTCGCTCACGACCATTTTGTTTATCCAATCTGGGCATCTGTATGGATATTTACCATTATCGAATGCATTCACCATTGAGGTGATGTTCAGCAGAATTAAGAGGATTGTGGTGAACATTTTCTTCTGGATAATAATGTTTCGTTAACGAACCTTCCAAGTCCACGAACTGAAATCCACTGGCATAAGCCTACATAGCTTGGTGCTTCGAAAACACTGAATGATTAATCCTATGGGAAGGAAGCCAAGTCGAGAGAAGATCCTCTCTTGATCGGTACAGTTCTATATTGATGAGCTGTGTCTATCAAACAATAGAAATCGATCGATGTCAAAATAGATGGTGAATGATTTATGTCTTATCATTCTCTGATCGGTACGAAGATCACATGTCACATGAAATTACTATACGATGGTATTCTGTATAATATCACAGTGGGAAGATTAACGTGTAGTAATTATGCCCTATACGCTCTTAAAATGTTTTTTTTTAATTCCTGAATCTCTGAATAATAGAGGCTACAGACTGCAATTTAATTGTAGGGCTTTTCCCGGAATTGGTTTTGGGATTGGTTTTTCCTGATGAAAAAAAAAAATATAAAAATATGGGCCTCCTCCTAAAGAAAATATAGAGAATCACCTCCTAAGGCAAACTGTATAAGAACACACACATAAGGTCAAGATCAAGAGATCATAAGATCAAACCTGTCCCTCCACAGGTGCACTTGATTGGTGAAATGTTTTTAAGGATACGTATACCCCTGAGACAGTTTTGTACACATCTTGATAACATATCTTCTGTGGCAATAAATATTCGTCAAAACAATAATAATGTGTATATTTTATGAATGCATATGTCCTGAGCAATTCACTTCTGTGATTGACAAAAAACTCGCTACTATAGATTATAAAATACTCAAAATGTAAAAATGTAAATGTAAATAAAATGAAAACAATAGCCTCCATCTTGCAACTGACGTTTCGTGAAACTGTTCAACGTATTTAAAAGTTGATGGTATACCTAGCTCAAAGACAACTAGAACTAGTAAACGGCGTCGCAGATTTTTTCTAATTTCTGCCTAGTTCTATTGTTATAGCTTTTGAACTAAAATGAATTCACAAAAATATTAAAAGTTGAATATTTCAAAAACTAAGCCGAACTTATAAAAAACTAAGACGCCGTTCACTAGATAACTACCGGAACGTAAATAACAGGCATGCCAAATTTCACAAGCGTAGCTCATATACTTTTCGAGAAATTTTGAATTTTGGCAAAAAATGAAACTGTCAGAAATCGGTCAAAAATTGCCCGGCTATACAATTGAAGAAACAATCCTAATATTTCCCATGAATTCTGTTACAAAATACATTTTGCAACCTGCCATATGTAACCTAGTCCCCAGCCTACTTATTCCAGACTATCTTTTGTACAAAAAAATATTCATTTTAGTGGTTCAAATCCGAGTTAAGGTTAAACTTAAACAACTAGCAGAATTTGTTGGGCTAGAAATTATCTGTTGTTCGTATGTGCGCCACAGCTTATCAAAACATTCTAGTATGCCTGAGCAAAAACACGTATAGTATGCTCAGAAATATAGAATTAACCATCAGTATTGTATAAATATTCTCTTAGTGAATTACATAAATAAATAGTTAACTTACATTTGTACATTTTAATGTCCCTTTATGTACCTGTAATTGTCAAGTACCTCATATACATGTACCACAATAGTGGTCTGGGTGCAGTTTAAGTCAAGTTTATGTTGAAATTGTAATCGACGATATATATTATCGGCACCTCACAAAGCACTGTTTTTTAAATCAGGCCGCGTTAGACATCCTCGAGGCCGAGCTATATTTTGGCTGAATCAAGTCCAATCTAGATACACTCGGGGCCCATGGATTTTATGATTTGTCTCGTCGAAAATAGTATCAGTTTTCAGTGTAAAATGAATTCCAGCGGAAAATTTCAATAGTTCTGTCAAAATCGATCTGTGCCTTTCCTTTAAAATGACGACGCTTTGTGCCAATCCATTTGAATACATGCTCAGTTATTGTCGTTTCTCTCCACAAGCTCCCATATTAAAGGTCCTCAGAAAGGGGAAAAAGAATGGATGTTTTCTCGTCGCGCGAGAACTATCTCGAGCGTGACCTCGACGCTGGATCGAGAATGATCTATTGAATTACGGCATTGTGAAGAACATTTGGGAGATGTTCTTTTCGTATTCGTACGGAAACTGTTTCCATACGTTTGCGTGGAAATAAAGTGGATAAATAGCCAAATAACAAATTAATCTGGATATATGACACTGCAAATCGTCCATGACCTTCATAGTCCTTGTGGCTATGTCACTTTGCTCTATCGCCGATTGTCATCTTGAGGTGATACCTGGCACGGGGTGGGATGGATCAATATCAGTAAACTAAGACGCAAGATCAGAGTGTGGAACATTATATCTTACACCAAAGCAACCTTAATCTCGTGCGAGATAAGCCAGTTAAAAAAATAAACCCATCATCCTAACAGATGGTGATACAACACATAAATAACATTGTAATTACAGACAGGATGAAAATAGATAAACAATACCCAAATAAGGATTTCCTGGCACCGATTACTCAGCTTGTATTGAGACTTACAAAATCGCGGTCCCAAAAAAGTGGGCCCCTGCTTCGCGGCCCCTGTATCTGATTTTATACACGTTATATTGTTAAAATAGCACGAAATATATTCATAAACGGCTCGTTTTCAGCGGAATTGAGAGAAAAATCAGCTGTATCCAATAAAACTTTCTTAACTTGCAAAGAACACGACTGCACTGTTGGTGTGGAGGACATTACAATGTGATGTCATAGGGGCTGCCATCTTGGATATTCTTTACGTTTCCTGCGAGATCTTGCAGCCTACTGAATCGACAAGTATGATTGTATGTAAACACCGCCGGTCACGTGTCAAATCACAGTCAACGGTAGGTTTTTCGGTGCTTCCGTTATCAAGCGTGGGCGTGTGTCTGACCAGACGACAGTGACCACATCCGAAAATGAACGATTTTCAGCATATCGATGACAGGTGTGGTTACTGGTGTCCAGTCATTTTTTGATGGAGAGATATCGTACTATATTGCCTCCAAATGTAGGGTTATTACTATTTCAAGTTAATAAAAAATTTTAACATTTTTTGCGGCGAGAGATGTTTTTAGGTGTTGGTGGACAGTCCATGGTAGGTATTAGCATCTAATTATAGTGTGAGGAAATGAGCACAAAATGAACACACACGTGGGAACTTACTACCTGCCTCATGTATCACTGACTATTTCTTTCACCTGTGTGTGTTTAAGAGGAATATGCACCATTAATAGTTTATTCTCTGTCTGTCTGATATTACGACAGTCCATGGTATCATCATCGGATCGATCAACAGTCCATGGTAGGTCAAAATACGGTCAGTCCGAACTGACGTGAACTGCGCCACGTATAGGTCATAATCTCACCTTATTATACCATTTCCTTTCAGAGTACGTCTTTCAAGTTTATCGTGTCCCAACACATATATAATTCGCACGGATTCTCTCGAAGGATGGAACGAAACCCTTAGTGACACCACCTGCATGCAGACATAGGAGCAGTCCACAGAATACAACCCATTTTAAAGTTTCCCGGCCGCATGCGCCGGTGGACAAAAACAAATGCTACACGTAGATTATCATCAACAAGGCCGCCACAGCGACATGTTTTGATCTCAGTTCTTTATTATAGTACTTGTCAGTAATTCACATCAGAAGTTCCATTTCACAAAATGCAAAAGTCGGCTTTTCAACTCTGACTGGCTGTCTCCGTCTTCCACAGCTACCCAGTAGACAAACAGGGTTATCTCCCCTTATACTGATACAGAGTAGTTCGGATAATCGCGTACTTTTAATCTCCGTCAAAGGTTACATGGCTTAATTGGTGAAGACCCACTGTGCAGAGAAAGCCAGGGCATTTTTTTTTGCCCTCTATAAGTGACAATTTTCATACAAAGCTACAACCCTACAATTATAGCTCATATTATTTATTATTTTGGGCATGAAAATGTTTTTTGACACTCTCCGCACAGGTCTATTCTGACAAATGACTGCGGGGAGCTGCCTAAACTCACAAGATTTCCTGAAGTATTTGGATAATTAGGCAGCACTGAATCAGGCAGCACTATTGGGCCTTATTCCTTAGGCGTAAACGAACTCATAATTTAGTCCACCTTGTTAATGAGCAAACGGAATTTGAGTTTTTGAACAAAAAAATAATATGAACACCTTTTTCAAAAGAAACTAGAACTCGCGGACTTCGGAAGGCTGCCGTTATCTGTGTGCGTTTTATGGCTTTGATGTTTGACGGCAATCTGCAGAAATACATAGTTTTTCCTATTTCACAAAATTGGGTCATGCGTAAGTAGTATACTCTCCGCATTTAATTTAGCATTCACCTCTTTGCACTTAAACTTGTGGCGGTCACGTGGCGGTCACAGAGGTCAAGTACACTATAGTTCCGACAGGGGGCGCCACCAGCTCAATTGACCTGGGAACATGATAGGGCATGTACTGAGCTGTCTGTGGGGTTTTTTCCCCGCGCCTGCCGAACACCTGGCGCCTCGAAGGAAAACTGCAACAATGTTGCACTACGATCGCTACAATGTTGCGGCATCGTGCCAAACCGTGAACACCTGGTTTGGTGCCTGTGTGAGCTCACGTGCCGAACACCTGGCTCTCCGAATTGCAACAATGTTGCACCTTCGCTACAATGTTGTGGCGACCGTGAACGCCTGGTCTCACGACAGAGCAAGAAACAATGATGGACTGGACCAGGTCTGGACATGTTAGGGGATTTCTCCGCGGTGATGCGGTCATGTCTGGCGGTGATGTGGTCTGCCTCCGCGGAGAAAAAGTAGTCCCCAAACTTCAAATACGCTGCATGGTCCGATTGGGTAGTATGAGGTATCAATGTGAAGCCTTCGTGAAGGCGCATCCAAGGGGATGGATGTGACGTGGAACTGACGTCATTTTGCGCATGCGCAGTAGATAAAGTGTATGGAAATAGACGTGTTGGGGTCTAGGTGGGCCCCTAATGATCCGATGGAGTCGAGTGAGGTCTCAACGTGAAGCCTTCGTGAAGGGGCATCTAACGGTGCACTCCACACTTCCCACAGTTTCGTACAAATGGCCCCTCCCTAATTTTATAATCAGGAAGGTTGCCCGATCTTAACAGCATGGCAATTCTTCTTACCTTTCTAGCCTACATCGAGACACTGTTGTCGTATGGCCGAGAGGCTAAAAAATCTCAGCTGACAGCAGCTTTATTCTACCAGGACACACCCGAGCACATGGACACGGTGGACAATGTGGGATATAACAAACGGAAGGCTTTCACTGCGAACGGTGCCTCGGTGGATCTCATGGGTCGACTACACGCAGACATGTTCATGCAAGACCGGTACCTCTTGAACAAGATCCCCATCAAAATCCGACTGATACGGGCGCCTGCGACCTTCGCCTTGATGGCCACTAACGTAGATGGGCATGCAGCTGACTATAAGATTGTTATCCAAGACGCAGTCCTGTATGTCCGAAAAGTGAAACCGAATCCAGCCGTTCAATTGGGACACATGAAAGCATTGGAAACAAAACCAGACCAGTACCCTATCCGACGTGTACAAACCAAAGTGTTCTCTGTGCCTGCTGGAAATATGAGCGCCAACAAAGAAAACCAGTTCCTGGGGGAACTACCCCAGCGATTGATCCTGGCCTGTGTGGAAAATACCAGTTTCAGCGGAGCCTACCCAGAAAATCCGTTTGACTTTAAACATTTCGGCATCAATTTCGTGGCCCTGCATGTGGATGGACAACAGGTCCCAGCCACGGCCTTAACACCGAACTTTGGGCGCAGGAATTTCATTCGGGCCTATCTGAGCCTGTTTACAGCCACCGGTCAAATCAACCAGGACGAAGGGAATATGATCAGTCGGGAGGACTACGCGAACGGACACGTTGTTCTGTTTCGATCTGACCCCCACCTTAGAGAACGACCATCAGCTGGCCCTGGCCAAGCAAGGCAATTTACGGTTGGAAATCCACTTTGCACGAGCCCTCGGGACTACCGACAATGTGATCTGCTACGCCGAGTTTGACAATATCATTCAAGTGGACAAGGCTCGTAACGTCCTGTGTGACTTTTCCACCTAACATGGATACAGACCAGATAACCACCGTGCTGGAGAATGACCCAGGGACACGTATGGTCTTTCAAGGGGTGTTCGCATTAGACCGTGTGTATCCTGCTGCATACGTTCTCAACACGGACCCGATGGATCGGCCCGGTGAACATTGGGTGGCCGTGTACTTGACAGAACAGCAGGGCGAATACTTTGACCCGTACGACCTGCCACCCCTCCATCCCGATTTAACAGACTTCATGGATCAAGGCACAGAGACGTGGTGTTGGAACAGTCAAACGTTGCAAAGCCTGACCAGTAGCGTGTGCGGACAATATTGCTTGTTTTACCTATACCACCGATGCCGAGGAAGGACCTTATCTACCATCGTACAGATGTTTGACGAGTACCCCAAGGCCGAGGACCGCGATGTACTCGTATATGACTGGACCGCCCATCATTTCAATGTACAAGCCCCGTTCTGGGCTTAAGTACTTTCAATGTACAAGCCCCCTGTTCTGGGCTTCAGTTTACAAGCCCCCTGTTCTGGGCTTCAGTTCTTTCAATGTACAAGCCCCCTGTTCTGGGCTTCAGTTCTTTCAATGTACAAGCCCCCTGTTCTGGGCATCAGTTTTCACGTGGGTGTTTTCACGTTGTTGTTGTTCACTGAATAAAAAAGTGAGATCTCACCAAAAAACCCTGTCTTGTGTGTTTTCTATATGAGCATAGTGTATGAAGGCTATAACAGACATGTGGGGATTCGGTCAATGAATGAGAAAATTAGCCAATCAGTGGCCTAGGATGGGGCTAAATGTAACCCATCAATGTCCAGAAAACAATGCAAGAGCACTGCAGTAAAATAGAGAGCCAATGAAATCAGACCAAGTACATGTTTTGGTCTAGGTTACGAGCGGGCATTCCAACATTTGACGAGGAGTTACAAGTTACAAGAGCCACAGGTGGAGTGAGAAACAAAATGAGATCTCACCAAAAAACAAAACCTTGTCTTGTGTGTGTTTTCTATATGAGTATAATGCATGAAGGCTATAACAGACATGTGGGGATTCGGTGAAAACTGGCTTTGAACACCGTATTAGCCAATCAGTGGCCTAGGATAATACGAAATTCACCCGCGTACTTCCAGTGATGCCGCTCACTTCCGGATAACCCGCGCGCGCTGCGGCCGGGGCGGGGCGGGTCGGGCCGGGCCGGGCCGGGGGAAACACGGACCCTACATCTAAGTGGATGCTCCCTCACGACAGCTTCAAAATAAGACCTCACACGGCACCATAGGATCATGAGGGGCTCACCTTAACCCTAACACGTCTATTTCCACACCCTTTTCCCAGAATTCCCTGTCTGCGCATGCGCAGAATGTGGACAACGGCCGAGATCCTAGTCCAATCTGATGCCCCTCACAGAGGCTTCACATTGATACCTCACTCAACTCCATCGGCTCATTAGTGGCTCACCTACATCCCAAAACGTCTATTTTCATACCCTTTCTCTATTACGCATGCGCAGAATGACGATATTCCGACCCCACATCCACCCAGTGGGATGCCCACTCACATAGGCTTCACATTGATACCTCACTCGACCCCATCGGTCCATTAGGGACCCACCTAGACCCCAAAACGTCTATTTCCATACCCTTGGTCTACCGCGCATGAGCAGAATGACGATATTTCAACCCCACACCCAGCCCGTCGGATGCGCCTTCACGAATGCTTCACATTGATACCTCATACGACTCCATCGACCCACTAGTGGCTCCACTAGACCCCAAAACATCTATTTCCATACCCTTGGTCTACCGCGCATGCGCAGAATGACCATATTCCAACCCCACACTCAGCCCATCGGATGCCCCCTCACATAGGCTTCACATTGATACCTCACTGGACTCCATCGGACCATTAGGAGCTCCCCTAGACCCCAAAACGTCTATTTCCATACCCTTGGTCTACCGCGCATGAGCAGAATGACGATATTTCAACCCCGCACCCACCCCATCGGATGCCCCTTTACGAATGCTTCACATTGATACCTCATACGACCCAATCGGTACACTAGGGACCCCTCTCGCCCCCTTCGGGGATCTCCGTGGCTCTTCGGGCACCTCCGTGACATCTTCGGCCACCTCCGTGTCTTCCTCCGTAACTACCCGACTGTTCCCGTGTAAACTCGGATGTACCCGGAACACACAGCTAAAGGACCCGGATATAAGTCCCGGATGTAAACCACAGATGAACAGGTCAGTACACGCATTCCTATCATTCAATATGACCTTGAACTATCACCTGCTCTCCCCGTGATTCCCGCGGGCACCTCCGTGTCTCTTCGGTAAACTCCGTGACATCTTCGGCCACCTCCGGGTCTCTTCGGTAACCTCCGTGGCTCTTCGGGCACCTCCGTGACATCTTCGGTCACCTCCGTGTCTTCCTCCGTAATTACCCCACTGTTCCCGTGTAAACTCGGAACACACAGCTAAAGGACCCGGATATAAGTCCCCGGATGTAAACCACAGATGAACAGGTCAGTACACGCATTCCTATCATTCAATATGACCTTGAACTATCACGTGATCTCCCCGTGATTCCCCAAATACAGTACACGCATCCCATCAATGGTATAAGACCCGGATATAGGTCAATCGAACGTGCAACAATGTTGCAATTCTGGGAGCCAGGTGTTCTGCACGTGACAAGCAGACGACAGCGAAATTCTGGCGGGGAAAAACCCCACAGTCAGTACATGGCCTATCATGTTCCCCTCTCACCGAATGTACCCTTCGCACCGGAAACACACGAAAGTGAACGATATTGTAGGGAAAACCCCCACAGACAGGTCAGTACATGTCCTATTCACAGGCCCCATTCATACAGACCGGAAGTGACGTCATACCGCACGTGATGGAAAAAACCCTAACATGTCTAAACATGATCCACGGTCAAGATGAAAGGATACAGTTCAAGTGCACTCAATGACCTTTGACCTCTGTCACGTGATATGCAAATTTCTGAGGTCAAAGGTCAAGTTGAGGGTTACCGTGTTCTATATACTACTACTGAAACTGTCAGAAATCGGTCAAAAATTGCCGGGCTATACAATTAAAGGAACAATCCTAATATTTCTCATGAATTCTGTTATAAAATACATTTTGCAACTTGCCATATAGAACCTATTCCCCAGCCTACCATTCCAACCTATCTTTCGTACAAAAAAAAAATCATTTTAGTGGTTCAAATCCGATTTAAGGTTAAACTTAAACAACTAGCAGAAATTTGTTAGGCTGGAAATGATCTGTTGTTCGTATGCGCCACAGCTTATCAAAACATTCTAGTATGCCTGAGCAAAAACACGTATAGTATGCTCAGAAATATAGAATTAACCATCAGTATTGTATAAATATTCTCTTAGTGAATTACATAAATAAATAGTTAACTTACATTTGTACATTTTAATGTCCCTTTATGTACCTGTAATTGTCAAGTACCTCATATACATGTACCACAATAGTGGTCTGGGTGCAGTTTAAGTCAAGTTTATGTTGAAATTGTAATCGACGATATATATTATCGGCACCTCACAAAGCACTGTTTTTAAATCAGGCCGCGTTAGACATCCTCGAGGCCGAGCTATATTTTGGCTGAATCAAGTCCAATCTAGATACACTCGGGGCCCATGGATTTTATGATTTGTCTCGTCGAAAATAGTATCAGTTTTCAGTGTCAAATGAATTCCAGCGGAAAATTTCAATAGTTCTGTCAAAATCGATCTGTGCCTTTCCTTTAAAATAACGACGCTTTTTGCCAATCCATTTCAATACATGCTCAGTTATTGTCGTTTCTCTCCACAAGCTCCCATATTGAAGTTTCTCAGAAAAGGGGGAAAAGAATGGATGTCTTCTCGTCGCGCGAGAACTATCTCGAGCGTGACCTCGACGCTGGATCGAGAATGATCTATTGACTCACGGCATTGTGAAGAACATTTGGGAGATGTTCTTTTCGTATTTGTACGGAAACTGTTTCCATACGTTTGCGTGGAAATAAAGTGGATAAATAGCCAAATAACAAATTAATCTGGATATATGACACTACAAATCGTCCATGACCTTCATACGTCCATTTGGCTATGTCACTTTGCTCTATCGCCGATTGTCATCTTGTGGTGATACCTGGCACGGTGTGGGATGGATCAATCTCAGTAAACTAAGACACAATATCAGAGTGTGGAACATTATATCTTACACCAAAGCAATGGGTGGTGATACAACACATAAATAACATTGTAATTACAGACAGGATGAAAATAGATAAACAATATCCAAATAAGGATTTCCTGGCACCGATTACTCAGCTTGTATTGGAACAATAGACCATCTCGCGCAAATTATACATATATCTCAGGAGCCGCGGAGCACATTTGAATTGGGGCTGAACTCTATAACGGCCAGGTTAAATGTTGGACTGATGCTATCTAAGATAGGACTTACAACATTGGGGTCCCAAAAAAGTGGGCCGCCCGCTTCGCGGCCTCTGTATCTGATTTTATACACGTTATATTGTTAAATTAGCACGAAATATATTCATAAACGGTTCGTTTACAGCGGAATTGAGAGAAAAATCAGCTGTATCCAATAAAACTTTCTTAACTTGCGGAGAACACGACTGCACTGTTGGTGTGGAGGACATTACAATGTGATGTCATAGGGGCTGCCATCTTGGATATCCTTTACGTTTCCTGTGAGATCTTGATGCAGAGATAGTCTGAGGTCATTTTCGGCTTCCTAGGCTGAAGTCTATGAATTTAAATTGGCAGAATCAGTGCGCTCTTCTCCCTGCAGGCTGCGATTAAATTCGCCAATATCCAGCCCCCAATCGCTCAGTGGATCTATAGGGTTAAATCATATATTTGAGTACTTGTAACAGCTCGGAGCAGTTCTGAGTATTTTACCCGGATTTATGTGCCCTACCTGATATGACAGTCGGGAAATTTTACGTGAGTTATATGTATATCGGAGTATACTGTACTGTGAAACTGCGACAAAATAGAGAATTGTATACTGGCTCATAACAGGACGTTGAAAGACCACACGGGTGTGATTATCGAATCATTTATAAGATAACTTACACACTGTGAACTAGGACAACGTAAGATCGGACATTTTGTGCATTTAACGTGATTTTGCTCGCGTTCGCTTTGATATGCCTTGTCTGAGCTGTCTAGACTAACGTGTCTTTGCTCACGTTGGGTTCAGCAATCTATCGTCACTTTTCGAGCGCTCATTGAACAGCGAGCAAAGAACGTGGAGATCATCACGCTGTATCGATCAGTCTTTGTTCACCTGTAATCCTCTTATAATCCCCTGAACGTTTTCTTCCTCACTGCTAGCGTTGTCAGCTTAAGCTGGCTAACGCATAAATTATCTTGCCCGTACAAGGTTCAAGCAGCCTTCGCTGGGCTTAACTTATTAAATACTATATGCTCCATCACTGTTATTCCCACGATCATGCGCTACTGTATGCTAAAGTCCCCTTTCCGATTTAAGCTATTATGTAACTCTAACCTACAGACCATTTTACAAACACAACCTCGGCAAACATTAAGCTGAATATAATTATATTCTGGACGTTGAAGGTTTTGAAATTGTAATAATATTTATCCAACTTATTTTCTGTTGTACCTTTCTTTTCCATTTTCTGAATAACATTTTAAATCTACTGCTATGTAGTATTTGTCACATGGTTTCAATGAATCAGCATTAAACTGGATCAAACGTAATACGCGAATAATTAAACTCTGTTTAGTAAACGAAAATGCATAAACGAAAGTCCTCCCAATAGTGCATGCAGAGATTATAATTAGCAGGCATATGGTCCAAGAATATTTTCAAATATTACAAAAGACTAACCAGAGAAGTGTTATATTACAGTTACAACAAATGTAGTTTCCCAGACCTGCAATCAGGACATTTGGGCACGCAACATTTCGGTATGCGACATTTCGGTAAGCAACATTTCCGCACGCGACATTTCGGCACAAAATGAAGGGTACAACGTTTCGGCAACTTTTTGTCTCGCTAAATTAAGCTGAATATCAAAAAAGTAAATTCTTTTTTAACATATTTTAACATATGAATAGATCATTTTAAGGGTTACCAAGTTAAGGATTTTAGTAGTTACCTACGATTATCCGCGACAGTTCGATAACCTTATTTAGACATATTAAGGTTGGTTGATGAGGTTTTCAATAGTAATAAAATGACAACATGTCTTTCTAAACCAACTGCATATGTGAAACAAAGTTGCCGAAATGTCGCAGATATTCGCGACCAGTGAATCTACAACTTGCTAAAACCTAAAATGACATGTTTATATATTAAAGATGTGTTAAAAAAAGATTTTAGTATAATTTTAGTAAATTTGGCCTGAAAAACGCGACATTTCGGCACCTTTTTTACAGGCCAAATTATACTAAAATTTAAGATTTTCAAATCTTTTTTTAACATATCTTTAACATATAAACATGTCATTTTAGGTTTTAGCAAGTTGTAGATTCTCTGGTTGCGAATATCTGCGACATTTCGGCAACTTTGTTTCACATATGCAGTTGGTTTAGAAAGACATGTTGTCATTTTATTACTATTGAAAACCTCATCAACCAACCTTAATATGTCTAAATAAGGTTATCGAACTGTCGCGGATAATCGTGGGTAACTACGAAAATCCTTAACTTGGTAACCCTTAAAATGATCTATTCATATGTTAAAATATGTTAAAAAAGAATTTAATTTTTTTATATTCAACTTAATTTGGCGAGACAAAAAGTTGCCGAAACGTCGTACCCTTCATTTTGTGCCGAAATGTCGCGTGCGGAAATGTTGCTTAGCGAAATGTCGCATACCGAAATGTTGCGTGCCCAAATGTCCTGATTACAGGTCTGGGAAACTACATTTGTTGTAACTGTAATATAACACTTCTCTGGTTAGTCTTATGTAACATTTGAAAATATTCGTGGACCATATGCCTGCTAATTATAATCTTTGCATGCACTATTGGGAGGACTTTCGTTTATGCATTTTCGTTTACTAAACAGAGTTTAATTATTCGCGTATTACGTTTGATCCAGTTTAATGCTGATTCATTGAAACCATGTTACAAATACTACATAGCAGCAGATTTAACATGTTATTCAGAAAATGAAAAAGAAAGGTACAACAGAAAATAAGTTGGATAAATATTATTACAATTTCAAAACTTTCAACGTCCAGAATATAATTACATTCAGCTTAATGTTTGCCGAGGTTGTGTTTGTAAAATGGTCCGTAGGTTAGAGTTACATAATAGCTTAAATCGGAAAGGGGACTTTAGCATACAGCAGCGCATGATCGTGGGAATTACAGTGAGGGAGCATATAGTATTTAATAAGTTAAACCCAGCGAAGGCTGCTTGAACCTTGTACGGGCAAGATAATTTATGCGTTAGCCAGCTTAAGCTGACAACACTAGCAGTGAGGAAGAGAACGTTCAGGGGATTATAAGAGGATTACAGGTGAACAAAGACTGCTCGATACAGCGTGATGATCCCCACCTTCTTTGCTCGCTGTTCATTGAGAGCTCGAAAAGTGACGATAGATTGCTGAACCCAACGTGAGCAAAGACACGTTAGTCTAGACAGCTCAGACAAGGCATATCAAAGCGAACGCGAGCAAAATCACGTTAAATGCACAAAATGTCCGATCTCACGTTGTCCTAGTTCACAGTGACAAGCGACAATAGATAAAATCTACTGGGAACACAGAGACCAACATGAATCGTCCTTCATATCAAATCTTAAATGTATAACTTATATCAACATTTGTGCTGAATAGCCGTCCATTCGTTCTGGTCCATCCTTAAGCTATCCAGGATGTTGTATTGGCAACATATCCTAGAACAGTTGTTTTCTTAATCTGATCGCATTGTCAGGGCCTCTATGGGCGGTAACCCCATATACTCTTCCAAGTGACGTTTGATCTTCATGGTGGACCTTCGCGTGGGATCTTCCTTCATTTCAAGCGGCAGCCGACTATACTCTTGAAGTGAAGTGCAATTGAATGTATGTCTCAGTTAGCCTGTTTGTCACTGAGTAGGCTCTTGGTTTCCGTGGATAGACTTTCAACAGTCTCTGGAACATTTTCTGCATCAGCGGGCTCATCTGATTCTAGCCACTCGGTCTCTCAGTACCAATGTATATTTCTCTCGTGCCGCATCGTATCGTAGTGTCTAGTAAAACGTTCGCCCGCACTCAAAACAACGAGAATCCAAGTTAACGGCTAAACGTCGTATTTCGGGACGGTTGATATTATAAACGTAACACAGTAACGCCCGTAAATACCTACACACCAGCGTTAGCGCGTCACTGCGTTAAAACAGAATTTAGCAACACCACTCTACCCCCACCACCTCTGCAAAATTTATGCGTTTTTTTTCTGCTACTCTCCGAGCGCGCGTGGGGGTATCACACCCAGGCTGACTCTACGCGATACGAGCTTCAATAGAATACCGAGCACAATGCATTTGGACCACGGATGGCCCACAACTCGCTTATAACTCTCTAATCAAAAGCTCTTTCTAACTTTCTCCACTACTGCGCGACTACACATATGCACCGTGTCTTCAGTTCTAATTAAATAAAGCCAGTCTGATTCTACACATTAGCGCTTCAATATCTTATTCTGCATGGCCCATTGGACCACGGATAGCTCACCTATACCCCCAGAACATACAACACAGGCCTTCAAAGGCACATGCTAACGATGAATTTACCGGCGAATCTCAACCAACTGACCGACCCCCCCCCCCAAGTCGTAAGCTAAATTGATTAAATATCCACGCTCTGTATTTTGTTAAAAGAAAAAACAAACATTGTGACTACTTCTATACTTCTACCCGAAACTGCCTCTTTCTACTATTTCAGACTGCGAATGCTCAGATTGACATTATTTTCGGTGAGAACCCGACAAAAGCTTCAAAATAATACCATGCACGACTCATTTGGAACACCTATACCCAAAACGTGCACTCCAGTCCTTTCTGCAGAGTGTGCATGCGCACCATGATTTTACCGGCGAATTTCAACTAATGGCCCCTAGACCCTCCCACCGTATTCTGCAGCGTCAGGCAAACCAATCAAATACTCACACTGTTATTTGCTTCAAAATAATAAACTTCCATGGTGTGTCCTTCGTAAGATATCACTCCATCTGGGTTCCCCACATGCCATTATGCTTGCCATAGTGTCGGAGATAGTGTCGGGGACCTGATTTTGCCCTTCACATAAATTGATGACATGACCGGACCTTACCGGAGATTGACGTGAAGAGAAAGCAGGGGCAAAACCGGTAGCGCAGAGTTATATCGCCCTAGTTCTGGGTTCTGCCGAAAAGGACGCAGCAATAAACCATAGCAGTTTTCCTCTTTCTCTATTCAGGGGTCTCGATATCAGCAGAACAGCTTGTATCCATTTCCCAACTCCACAGTCTAGCTCAAGTGGATACATTGCTACATCTGTAAGTATCGATTCATGATCCTCACAATTCATCACGTGACAGTTCTATGGAACCATATTCAAATTAAGATGAGATATTTTATTATTGGAAAATACGTTTCTTGAGTGCGATGAATTTGCTTCAAATGCCTGTCTGTTGTTTCAGTGTAAATTAGCGACACACAATCTTTCATTTAATCATATGATGTTACCATATTCCAGTGACCATTTTCGAACTACGGGGCTTCCCGCTATGAAGTTTCACTCTCTGTTGATGACCTTGTACTTTCGAACTTCTCCGCGGCTCCATAGAAAGCACGAAGTATGAGAACGTATCCATTCTCATATGTTGAAGCGTTTAGCCAAAGTGATTGTGAGATTATTCGGGATCTCTCGGGATCGGGGTATATGCAGCTCCGGGGATGATTGTTTGTTTTTAGAAAGGTGATTTCTGGTCATCAAATTCACGCCGAGGCTGGAGAGTGACGCGCCGAACTGGAATATTTTTCCATCTAACCATGCAGTTTAATATCGAATGGGAGTTCACTATAACTAAATATACTCCATGAAGAGCTGATGTGCATATAACAATATTACTTGACAACTTATATATTCACGTGCGATGGCAAAACATGAGACTTGCCATATACAATGGGAACAACTCAAGCTGCACGCGTCTGAAAATGCGAAGGTGGGAGGTCTAAATTGGATTCACGTTTGGTGAAATGAACTTAGCTTCCTGAATTTCCTTTACCTATCTGAAAATCGACGGTATTCTTGACTTGGGACTATTATTCCGTTTACGAAATATATAGCAAGATTCGAAGATAATATATTGTAGTGATGTTTTTTATTTTTATTTTATTTTATTTTTTTTCATTTTTAGCCGCCGTGTAACGACGTGCTATTTGGATCGCCTCCAGAAAACTGTTCACTGGCCAATCAGGACAGCCCCTGCCGACGTTCGCGCTTGACTACCCGACCAAGATGTCATTCCGACAAAATAGTTCCGTGTTGTTTTTGGTAAAAATGGACAACTGCAGGCTTTCATTCTATCCTCTTTTGGCAGACAGGAATTACGGTCCTGGAGCATCGCTTAAGATTGTATCATTCCACTGTTATTTCTTACGTCCTAAGAATACTTTGCAATCGTTGATACAAATCGGAAAAATAGTACCTTGAGGTCAATCTCCACAACACTTCCAGGCATGTTAAAACATAAATGTCCGACTGCGACATTATCGACTGGTTGGCTCCCTTGGTATTCCATACAGGAAGGAATACATATGGAGGCAACCAGTCGATACGACTGCAGCAGAGATGGAGATCACTGTGCTTTCATGCGAGGAGAATGATTTCCGCAGACGTCATTTTCTTCCACAACAACAATTTCAGTCTCACTTTGTTTTGTTTTACTTTGATTTACTGCAGTTATATTTTATAATATATGCCATTGTCATAGTCGAAAGGCCACGATTCGATCGCTTGAGCGTCAGGAATTTAGTCTTGACCGAAGTTACAATAACAACACAAGTCAACAGTGGTAACGGATAACGGAGAACAACAACAGTCCCAACATTTGCATTCCGCCTCAACAGACGTCGTTTTTTTATTTATTACTTGGAGCTGATTAATTTTTTTTAACTTGGAGACAGCTTGGAAATTGAAATAAAATCGACTTGGTGTGACATCTTGTAGATTGAATCTGATCATTGGAATCTTGGAGATGATCATTGGGAATTGATTTGCTGACTTGAAAATATTTTTTTAATTGGTGATACTTTGGCCCGTTACTGTTCACTATAGTAGAGAGATTCTCACTGGACACTGATTTGTTGATAATCTAATTATTTTGATAAACACATATTTAACTTCCGTAAAAGTCTGCCATAGTCTTCAGCTCAGATATTTTGCCTGTCAAAATTCAAAGATTCAAAGCTGCCAGAGAGGCAAAGCAAGTTTTCGATTGGCAAACACGGGCATTGATTTTAAGCAAAGTTACAGTAAGATTATAGTGGGGACTTTCGCTCCTGTAGTGAACCACATTCTGTTAATAAAGAAAGCAACTCACGATGAACAATTTTATATCCCAAAGCTGAAAATTAAAAATTTGAGATATTCACCTATTTCTTCACTTTGATTTTGTGTATTTTCCTCCAGTCTGCAGATGTCTCCAATGGTTACTGTGTTAAGCCAACAACATTCAGTTCAAGGTATACTGGCACAACTGGTCAAATCGGTTGGCAATACAGAAACCTGTAACACTATGAATATACTCGTTTAATTCTTTCCCATAATGTGGAACTAAATCCTGAACCATGCTATGGTCGGTCACCATCAGTCATAATTATTGCAGACTATCACCAGGGAAGTGATTGCGTCTCAGCGGATTCCAGTGGACGTCAGTGTCCTTGTAATTGTTTTTTTCTGCCTGAGCGCATTCGTGCAATCCGAAACACATGCACTGTGGTGATGAACTGTATAGGTTTGTTCTTTTCTCCGGTACAAGACATTCACCATACCTTCTTCCAAGTGATGTTCCTCAACATTTCAACATTAATTCCAGACATGCTCGTACAAGATGGGATAGTTGTTCCTTCGGATACCCACACCGCTGAACCGGCACGGGTTCGAGCCCAGCTGGCCCATGTGTGAAAGTTTGTCAGTTACTTGCCGAAGGGCGGTGGTTCTCTCCGGGTACTCCGGCTTCCTCCACCAACCAAACTGACTGTCACCATATGAGTGAAACAAACTTGAGTGTGACATTAAGCCAAATTCCCTCCCTCCTTCGGATACCTCGACCATCTGAATAGTGCCCCTAATCAAGTCGGGTACAGCCTTGAGTAGTCTCTTAATTTAGCGTTAGCTTCATCATTGCCACAATTGCTATCTTTTGCTGTGCTTATTTTTAACTCAACATCAATTTCTTCAATTTCATGTTATAACTATTATCATCACGAAATTGAGCTAGAATTTCAAATATTTTCTCTTGTCATTACATTAAAACAAAATTATTTTTAGGACATTTTAATATTTCGATTTCAACTGCGCCACGTATAGGACATAATCTCACCTTATTATACCATTTCCTTTCAGAGTAATACGAACGCCTTTCAAGTTTATCGTGTCCCAACACATATATAATTCGCACGGATTCTCACGAAGGATGGAACGAAACCCTTAGTGACACCACCTGCATGCAGACCTAGGAACAGTCCACAGAATACAACCCATTTTAAAGTTTCCCGGCCGCATTGCGCCGGTGGACAAAAACAAATGCTACACGTAGATTTTCATCAACAAGGCCGCCACAGCGACATGTTTTGATCTCAGTTCTTTATTATAGTACTTGTCAGTAATTCACATCAGAAGTTCCATTTCACAAAATGCAAAAGTCGTCTTTTCAACTCTGACTCGCTGTCTCCGTCTTCCACAGCTTCCCAGTAGACAAACAGGGTTATCTCCCCTTTTACAGATACAGAGCAGTTCGGATAATCACGCACTTTTAATCTCCGTCAAAGGTTACATGGCTTAATTGGTGAAGACCCACTGTGCAGAGAAAGCCAGGGCGTTTTTTCGGCCTCTATAAATGACAATTTTCATACAAAGCTACAACCCTACAATTATAGCTCATATTATTTATTATCTTGGGCATGAAAATGTTTTTTGACACTCTCCGCACAGGTCTATTCTGACAAATGACTGCGGGGAGCTGCCTAAACTCACAAGATTTCCTGAAGTATTTTGCTAATTAGGCAGCACTGAATCAGGCAGCACTATTGGGCCTAATTCCTTAGGCGTAAACGAACCCATAATTTAGTCCGCCTTGTTAAAGAGCAAACGGAATTTGAGTTTTGGAACAAACAAAAAATATGAACACCTTTTTCAAAAGAAACTGAAACTCGCGGACTTCGGAAGGCTGCCGTTATCTGTGTGCGTTTTATGGCTTTGATGTTTGAGGGCAATCTGCAGAAATACATAGTTTTTCCTATTTCACAAAATTGGGTCATGCGTAAGTAGTATAGTCTCCGCATTTAAATTAGCATTCACCTCTTTGCACTTAAACTTGTGGCGGTCACGTGGCGGTCACAGAGGTCAAGTGCACTATAGTTCCGACAGGGGGCGCCACCAGGTCAATTGACCTGAGAACATGATAGGACATGTACTGACCTGTCTGTGGGGTTTTTTCCCCGCGCCTGCCGAACACCTGGCGCCTCGAAGGAAAACTGCAACAATGTTGCACTACGATCGCTACAATGTTGCGGCATCGTGCCAAACCGTGAACACCTGGTCTGGTGCCTATGTGTCTGTGTGAGCTCACGTGCCGAACACCTGGCTCTCCGAATTGCAACAATGTTGCACGTTCGCTACAATCTTGTGGCGACCGTGAACGCCTGGTCTCACGACAGAGCAAGAAACAATGATGGACTGGATCATGTCTGGACATGTTAGGGGATTCCTCCGCGGTGATGGGGTCATGTCTGCCGGTGATATGGTCTGCCTCCGCGGAGAAAAAGTAGTCCCCAAACTTCAAATACGCTGCATGGTCCGATTGGGTAGTATGAGGTATCAATGTGAAGCCTTCCTGAAGGCGCATCCAAGGCGATGGGTGTGACGTGGAACTGACGTCATTCTGCGCATGCGCAGTAGACAAAGTGTATGGAAATATACGTTTTGGGGTCTAGGTAGGCCCCTAATGATCCGATGGGGTCGAGTGAGGTATCAACGTGAAGCCTTCGTGAAGGGGCATCTAAGGGTGCACTCCACACTTCCCACAGTTTCGTACAAATGGCCCCTCCCTAATTTTACAATCAGGAAGGTCGCACGATCTTGACAGCATGGTAATTCTTCTTACCTTTCTACTAACTGATATCTATAGTATCATCCTGCTGGACGTAACCATTTCTACAAACGAGGCTGTAACAATTGCTTGTTGATCGCACCCACTCGCCACTACAGAGTTAATCGTGTCCGGAATTGAATATCTGGCGGGCCAAAATCCGCACTTTTTCGGGAAGCGAAAATGATGATTCCTTTATGGCGATAAAGTTTTACAAAAAACGAGAAGGTCGGCCCCCAGTTTTTTTTCGCCATTTTAAATTGTCCTTTGGACGGGAAACACTTTAACATACATAAGAAGAAAATCGTTTCATACGTTTTCTCTGGGTTGCGGGTAGAATTTGACTCATTTTCATATATTTTATGGAGGTTTTCAGAAAAGTTGAAGAAGGTTTAAGGAGGATTGGACGTCTTTCCTCTTCAACTACAATAGCTCACAAGTCTCCTGAAATAGTGGCACGAGTGTGCCCATTTAGAAAATATATACTTTTATAGGGTTTTTGTTAAAGATTTTACATCTATTTAAGGCCGAAGATCCGAACCCATGCCTGTTTTAGCCGCACATCATTTAGGTGTGGAATGCACCCTAAGGGGATGGGTGTGGCGTGGAACTGACGTCATTCTGCGCATGCGCAGTAGACAAAGTGTATGGAAATAGACGTTTGGGGGTCTAGGTGGGCCACTATTGCTCCGATGGAGCTGAGTGAGTGAAGCCTTCGTGGAGGGGCATCCGAGGGAAGGGGTGTGGCGTGGAACTGACGTCATTCTGCACATGCGCAGTAGACAAAGAATATGGAAATAGACGTTTTGGGGTCTAGGTGGGCCACTATTGGGCCGATGGAGTCAAGTGAGGTATCAATGTGAAGCCTTCGTGAAGGAGCATCCGATGGGTGGGGTGTCACATGCATCTAACGTCATTCTGCGCATGCGCAGTAGGCAGAGAGTATGGAAATAGACTTTTTGGGTCTAGGGGAGCCCTTAATGGGCCGATGGGGCCGAGTGGGGTATCCATGTGAAGCCTTCGTGAAGGAGCATCTGAAGGGCTGGGTGGGACGTGGAACTGGCGTCATTCTGCGCACGCGCGGTAGACAAAGTGTATGGAAATAGACGTTTTGGGGTACAGGTGGGCCATTATTGGTCCCATGCAGTCGAGTGAGGTATCAATGTGAAGCATTCGTGAAGGAGCATCCGATAGGTGTCACGTGCAACTGACGTCATTCTGCGCATGCGCAGACAGGGACTTGTGGGAAAAGGGCATTGGAAGGAACGTTTTGAGATCGAGAGGGGCCCCTAATGGTCTGATGGGGTCGAGCGAGATATCGTTGTGAAGCATGCGTGAGGGAGTATCCGACTGGGTGGATAGGGGATAGGAATATCGTGATTGTGCGCATACGCAGGCAGGGAATTATGGGAAAAGAGTATGGGAATAGACATTTTGGGGTCTAGGTGAGCCCCTAGTGATCCGATGGAGTCGCAGGAGGTCGTATGTTGAAGCATGCGTGGAGGAGCATCTGACGGCATGAGGTATTGACGTCACTTCCAGTTTCGCTAAAACTACCTCCGAACACAGAAGAGTTCCACTTGCCCACGGGGAGTTCCCCGGCCCGCCTGCCCCTGCGCGAGCACGCAGCGCGCGGAATTTCTCCGGCCGCGCGCGCGCGCGGGTTATCCGGCCGCACGCAGGTGATATTACATCAAAATATTATATTGGTTCTACGTGTCATATTTTAGATATATTAAAGATATTGTTGAAAGCCACGTTAAATTCTATTCACTCACTCACCCTGTACTATGTGCCTGTACATGTAATCTCTCCATGTATATATACTCTGCCAATGTACATGTTCCTTACCCAAACTCTCGCGGGAACAACACAGTATCCTGATAAAATAATTATCGCCATGATATAGACAGATGAGAAAAAAACAACAACAACAAGGATGAGAGCTCAATCATTTTATTCTCCCCTCCATCATAACATACCCACCCTGGGGGGAGCCGCGTT
>JAVTVY010000098.1:0-36430 GCA_036873755.1 Hanleya hanleyi
TTAACCTATTCTAAGCACATACCAAGAATCTAACGATTCGTTATATATGTTGTATCTCAGGTACGCTTTTATTGTACCTGTTCATGTGGCAACTTGGATGATATGACCACACGGCCCCTAGCACCGGCATAAGCGGTATTAGATACAAATCTAGAGAGCTATGATGGAAATGCTCTGACAACTCGTATATCGGTAATTGGTGAGCTGTTTCGCTGTGACAACTCGTACATTGGAGATTGGTGAGCTGTATCGTCGTCAGATGTAAATGACGGCATTTAACACAAAAGACTAGTCTGTAAGGCCCGATGTCGACCCAGCATCAACTTCCCAGAAATGCCAACATATATCAAAGACCAAAAGGTCTGTACAGGGGGCGGGCCTCGGGGACGAAACGTCCACCAGCAGAATCTCGCCATATACAGGAAAAAATTACAACACATATAAGGGAGGTGGGAAGAGGTGCCGACATACTGACTGCGTCACATGACTGCACAGAATAGTCTTCTGGTTAAACTATTCTAAAGCACATACCAAGAATCTAACGATTCGTGATATGTGTTGTATCTCAGGTACGCTTTTATTGTACTTGTTCATGTGGCAACTTGGATGATATGACCACACGGCCCCTAGCACCGGCATAAGCGGTATTAGATACAAATCTAGAGAGCTATGATGGAAATGCTCTGACAACTCGTATACTGGTAATTGGTGAGCTGTTTCGCTGTGACAACTCTTACATTGGAGATTGGCGAGCTGTATCGTCGTCAGATGTAAATGACGACATGTAACACAAAAGACTAGTCTGTAAGGCCCGATGTCGACCCAGCATCAATTTCCCACAAATGCCAACATATATCAAAGACCAAAAGGTCTGTACAGGGGGCGGGCGTCGGGGACGAAACGTCCACCAGCAGAATCTCGCCATATACAGGAAAAAATTACAACACATATAAGGGAGGTGGGAAGAGGTGCCGACATACTGACTGCGTCACATGACTGCACAGAATAGTCTTCTGGTTAACCTATTCTAAAGCACATACCAAGAATCTAACGATTCGTGATATGTGTTGTATCTCAGGTACGCTTTTATTGTACCTGTTCATGTGGCAACTTGGATGATATGACCACACGGCCCCTAGCACCGGCATAAGCGGTATTAGATACAAATCTAGAGAGCTATGATGGAAATGCTCTGACAACTCGTATACTGGTAATTGGTGAGCTGTTTCGCTGTGACAACTCGTACATTGGAGATTGGTGAGCTGTATCGTCGTCAGATGTAAATGACGGCATTTAACACAAAAGACTAGTCTGTAAGGCCCGATGTCGACCCAGCATCAACTTCCCAGAAATGCCAACATATATCAAAGACCAAAAGGTCTGTACAGGGGGCGGGCCCCCTGTACAATAACGGGTGCGGCAATTATAGTCGACAGGAGGCCGACCCCAGTCTCGCCGAGGCCCAAAGCCACTGTGGCAAGCGCAGAGTCAACGCCATCTACAGCATTTACCGCTTTGCGGTATTTTTTGTACAAGCTCGACCGGGAATCACGATCTTGAGAGAGTTCATGCTGTATATCACAGATGTGCTTTAGCATGTAGTCATGCGCGGATTCGGCCTCGTCCAATGTTGGATATAGTCCCATGATAAATCTATATACTGTTGTCAATGATCTCTAGCTCAAGGTTATCCAAGGGCCGGTTGAACACCTTGAGAGATTTTAAGCTGACGCCTTCAGCTAGGAATATATTGCCCACGGTCACATCGTTCCCTACTCGTGTAGTTACGCCCTCTAACGACAGATGCACGACAGGCTTTTTAACTGCGCTAAGAGCAAAGAAAATCCGCAACTCTTAATCAGCGTGCTTATCCTGCCACTTTATCTGGAGATCTGGTAGTATGTCCACGAATCTATCGTGAGCGGGAGCAGGCGGTAACAGTATTGCAGCAACGATAGTTGAGTCTGGAGGAAGAGTGGTCAGGGCGGGTAACGACGTATTTATTACTAGAGCCCCTCGAGGATCAGTGCTTCTTATATAGAATTTCCAGCCCTGGAGGTGTATTTTGACGTTGTGTTCAACCGGACTGCAGGACAGGAATGCCGTACCTCGATTTAAAACTTTTCTCACAAACCCGGCTTTATCGACCTGTACTCCCGATTCGATCACATTAAGGTCAATGAGACAGCCCATATTGTCACTTTCGGCGAGAGTCCATTGTCCGTTTTCCTTTTTAACGAAGCTATATCTCACGTGCGTCCGTGTGTTTCCCGTGTTAATATCTTCGAGGTCTTTGAAACTTACATCCGTGGTTTTTCCTGGCGTAAGCTTCTTTCGATGGTATAAGCCGTTTCTGAACTGAAAGCCGTATAGGCGGTCGGTGTAACCTGCCTCGCCAAACCCCATGGTATCAGCGAGATCGCTTAAGGCAAATCACTGCACCTGGGTCCTGCGGATTCAACCATCGTTGGCAAGGATGAATATCAAGAGTTACACTCATATAAGCGGTCTTTACTGGTGTATCTGATTTATCTAACAGGGAGAACGTTAGCTGCGGGATAGGGCCAGATATTAGTGGCTTATACTGTGGATTAGGGAAAGAAATATTTTTTCCGCAGTTTATTTCTTCACCGGTGACAGATATAGCTCTCAGAAGAGTGGAAGGGTAGGCCACACAAGGGTACGCAGTGCTGGTGCCAGCACTTCGTGCGGTTCCAGCCGTCTCGACTGCCTTCCCCACTAGATTGTGTGATGTGCTCACCTCACCCAGGTGAGCGAACACTTCTTTATGAGGTGCTAGTGTGGGGAAGCTGTCGCCCTGCACTGTCCCAGTAAGGGTACCGCCAGGATCTGAGAACCCCAGAAGCCGCGCAAGGCCAAATAGTTGTATGCTATTGTCGGTCGTCAACTTCAGTCGACCAGTGGCATGGTTTATCTCCAGGCCCGCCCCGTGTGGCTTGAAGACCTCTTTATTAAGGGAACAGACATTGTAATAACCGCTAGGGACAACCACAAGCTTTTCGCGGACAGAGAAGCTAGTTCCGGCTGGGACATTCTTCCATAGTGGGTAGAAAGTGAGCTCGAGCAGTGCTACTTTGTATTGTCCGTTTTGGTTCTTGCGCGCATGCGTGTGGTCGATTGTTGCGCCATTTTGAATGTTGCTCAGTGTTACATACATAGCCGGCCACAAGAAGTGCTAAACCAGCAAGGATTGCGCATGGATAGACACGCATTTAGCTTCAATGTAAACGCCACCTATCGCTGGAACGTTGTCTACGACTGCACGAAGTGTTACTGGGACGACATTCACTCATCAAGATATCTTAGTGAACTTAGAGAACACAGCAAGTGGTGACTTTGCGGCCCAGTTTCCTAATGTATTTGTGAAATACTGTCTGCCTAAAGTGAAAAGCGACCAGCTTGTTCAGGCGTGGCGCTCTAATCCCTTGCAGCTTTGGCAGAATCAGCTGAATTTCGCCGTGTGGTGCGCCACGACCGGCTGCGGCGTGTCTGTGAGCGACCACCTAGCGGCTGTTGTTTCCGCTGGAACAGGGAACGCGCGAACTGCTAGCCACACCCGGGCCCTCTACACCTTCCATGTCTACTTTCAGATCAGGCGGATCCTAAAAGAGATTCAGGCACTGCTCCCACAAGACGACGCCTGGGCGGCATTTAACAATCCATTTGACTGCAGAGCATATGAGCGCATCTGTGCAGAGTTTGGGGTGCCGCCGCACACCGACTGGAGACAGCAGCAGAGCGAAAACAATGGCATAGGAATGATTTACTTCTATGCCACACACGCAGGCTACATGGGACTTCCAAAGCCGTACGACCCAAGCTGGCATTCGTTTACTTTCCGAAAAAACCGCTTTCACATTGACTACATTGCGCAGGGAACGGAGGCTGACAAGGCGTGGACAACGTTCATGCTGGACAGATCGCAGGGCTTCACACATGCAGGCGTCGAGCGTGTTAATGATTCCATGCGAACGTATGTATGGGCCATCCTCGGCGCCCGGGCCCAGACGCGCACACGAATCTTAGGAGAGGGTACATCATTTGACGCGCAGAAGCAGTTTCTCGCCAACATCGAGGATGCGGTCTCCTCTCCAGTTGACCTCTCATCAGCGATCAAACGCTACCAAGACGTCCTGCAGTATGCAGGCTCCAAAGTTAACTATGTGTTCGGAATCGGTCTGTACATGGGCCCCAGTGACATGTTGCTCCGCATAGGTCCTATCGCCGGTTACAGCAATGAGATCGTAGTTGCAACCGAAAATAAAAAACTCGGCGAGAACGTGGACGTTAACGTAACAGTCGCTCCTCCAAACACAGGAGATACGGGAGAAAAAGGAGTGGTTCCCACGGCGAGTGGCAAGACCGCGAGGCTCGATCATGTCGTTCCCACCCAGCCGTCCGCGCCGGTTCACTCCTCGCGAGATGTTGCTGCCTCCACCGTCCCAGCTAGTTAACACGACGACAAAAAGACCGCAATCATCGTCGGTGTCATCGTAGCTGGGCCACTTGGCTATTTCGTTAGCCAGTCGCGAGCCACCACATAAAGCAGCCCCGCAGCCGCAACAACCAAGGACCACATATTCTCTGCAAGCCATCCAGCAGTTTTCGACATAAGGCTAAGAAGCCAGGAAACAATGCTCCCAATTATGCCGGGCAGCGACGCCGCCGCTTTTCCGGCAAGCTTTGCGAGGATTCGGCCGAGGGCGTGTAGGTGTTTCTTGACCCACTCTTTTACAGTCCCGCTTGTCGGAACGACTGGCTTGGAAGGAGTCGGTGTTGGGCCCGGGGTGCCGCCCGTCAAAGCAAGCACTAGGGTGGACACAATGAAGCCCAGCGCAGTGAGGATGCTAATAACGGTTATCCCCTGCTCTCTGAACAATGTGCGAAGTCGCTCAGCCAGGGTAGTATCTTCGTTGAGGACGCGGTTTATCGTCTCACGGATTCGGTTAGTCTGTGAGCGAAGAGACTCCCGACTGGCAGTTGCAGCCTCAAGGCGCATCCTTTAGTTTTCGAACACGCTCCGCGACGCGCCTTCGAGAGAACTCATCTACGTAAGTCTCATTCAATTTTCCTTCCTCGAGAGCAATGCGGTCATCCAATGCTGACAGCTTGGCCAGGTTGTTGGTGAGCTCACCCCGAATGGTCTGGAGGGCCTTTTCAAGCCCACACAGCTCTCGAACATTTAAAGGGGGGTCGCGCATGGTGCCGAGGACTTCATCGATTTGCGCGTCCATGAAGGCCGTTTCCATTTTCTGAACAGCGTCTGTGGCTACCTTGGCTCTTCCGTCGAGGTCCTGGAGTTCAACGCTTTCGACCGCCGCTGCAGCCCCACCAAGCTCTTCGCTCGCTGTCTGTAGCGCTACCACAGCCTGAGGGGGCAGCTTTGCCGATGACTGTCTGCGCCAGTCTGTAAACCCTAGTTCATCCCGAATCGCGTTGCTACCGCCACGCCCCCCAGCTACCGTGGACAGGGAGAGAGGTCGGCTTGTACGAAGGTTAATTAAGTCCGAGTTGGGGTAAGCCACAAGGGTGGACTATCTGGACTAACTCTTGCTGAAGAAAGAGAGAGCGCTCACTTTCCTGCGCTTGCGCGTCCGGAGGACCCACACCGCCTGTTGACAAATCGACATCGTCCGTTTCCTTGTTCCTCCTCGTTTCTGCCTCTTTAAGACGGCCGGTATCAACATCATAGTCTGCCATATTGAACTATCACAGCTTATCACTTCAATAAGATGGCTTCTTCACAATACGGTCGCAAGCTTAATCCCTACCGCAGACTTCGTGAGCCACTTGGGATCAAGGGTGTTCGCCAGGCAGTTGTGATCACGAACAACCCCAGCACTATCGATCAGAACCAACAGCTACTGGTGCGCTTTCCCAATCTCGGAGCGAACGATGTTATCGTCCCGGAGACCGCCCGCCTCACCTTCAACATCGAACTGAAATCATCCGACGTGAATCGAACCGTGGTTCAGAATCTGGGCCGCGCAATCATAAAGAAGACAACAATCAAAATCAGCGGCAATGAGGTTATGAGCATTGACGACTCCGACGTATACCACTGCTATCGCGACCTGTGGAAAACAGCCAAAGAGCGCAATAATGCAGCCTACCAGGGTATAGCTACTGGCAGAAACCAGAACACGACAAAGCTTCGGGTTGGTGCCGCGAATGCTGAAAACAAGAACGCAGATAAAGCCATAGCACGGGCATACGGCAACCGCTTCTTTGTCCCGCTTGACTTTGAGTTGCTGGACAGCCACATGCCTTTCTACCAAAGTGCGCTTGGTGATCGTCTGGAGTACGAACTGACATTCAACGATTACAGTCGCGTGATCGTCGCCGAGGATGATCAAGCTGCCAGTTACAATATTGAAAACATCTGCCTAGAGTTCGAAATGGTCACGCAGAATGATCTCGCTAGATTGATCCGAACCCAGTATGCAGGACGGCTAGCCATCCTCTACGACAGGGTGCTCTGCCACCGCAAACTGACACGTAACAAGTCTGACACTCTCTGGAACATCAACCTGAACGTGCCCGTTCGCAGCATGAAGGGCATTCTCTTGCTGTTCGAACAACCTGTCCCCTGAAATCGCGACACTGAGGACTTCTATAATCCGCTCATCACAAAGGTAGAGGTGTGCATCGAGGGGGTGCCGAATCAGCTGTACAGTCAAGGACTGAGAGCGCACCAGCTGTGGAATGAGACCAAGAAAGAGTTCGCAGCCGGTAGTAAACGTCGATCCGAGGTTGCAATGGCCGCAAAAGACCTGGATCTGGCAGACGTCTCCCTGGGGGAGTTCCTGACCACAAAATATGCACTATGGCTGGATCTGCGAGCCACAGACGATGATGGACTACATGGGAGCGGCCGAAGAGTGGTGAATGCCAGCGAAGGCATCACCATCCAGATCATAAAGGAAGCAGAGCCGCCCGGCGCATTGAACGTTTATCTGTACATCGTCATGGATGTATAAATGAATATCGAGGATGGCCGACTCAAAGAAGTGCTCAACTAATGGCACAGCCCCGCTGCTTCCCAAAGACCCCCAATCCGCTATTATATGTGGCCAGACAGGGTGTGGTAAGACAGTTTTCGCCCGTGACCTACTCGAAGGTCACTTCCGTGGTGTCTTTGAGCACATCGTCATCCTTTGTCCCACGATCCGCTACAACAACACCTATCTAGCCCGACATTGGGCCTGGGCTGACCCAGAGATCTACATAGTCGACCCCGGCGAGCGCCTCCACGACTATCTGCGAGCATTCTATTGCCTATTTGCCGGAGAACACACTTTGTACATCATTGACGACTGTGCCGCAAGCAAGGCTCTAACCAAAAAGAAAGACAGGCTGTCTGAGCTAGCCTTCAGTGGCCGCCACACAGAGCAGAGCGTTTGGGTGCTGACCCAGAAGTACAACTCGGTCTTGAAGGATCTTCGAGAGCAGACGCGATGGTGCGCTCTGTTTCACTGTAAGGACCGCGATTCTTTTGAAGAGTGCCTCCACGAGAACGATGTTATTCCAACAAGAGATGAGCGACTCAAAACTAGGGCGCTGCTGGCAGAGACAAAATATGTAAAGCTCCAAACTGACCAGCCGGCTGCGTATATGGTTGTTAGCTAACCGCTAACTGTTGTTTAGGCCGTAAATGTGGGAAGTGCTACTGCTTTGCCAGATTCTTACTCTCGGGGCCTTTGTGTATATCATTTACGAATATATTAAACTGAAGAGATACGTAAGTCATAGTGTTAACTTTTGCCAGCGGCACGCGCAAGTGATACGGGCCACGCACGTAGCAAACATGGATTGCGATGAGATTATTGACAAGCTGTTGGAAGAAGAGGCCGACGATCGTGTCGCCAAGGCGGCTACATCTAGTTGCCACGACGGCGCGGCAGCCGGAACCGCAAGGTCTCGCTCTAGCTCCGTAGGATCCGCCGGGATGACTATTGCTAGTAAGCGCGAAAGACTAGCAGCATTGGCCGCCGGAGGACAGGCCAAAGAGTACATGGGGAGGGTCATTACACCGGACCAGGTCGAAAGCCTGGACGATATAGAAGTTGACAAACTGTATGCTCGATATGAAGCGCGCTTGGGGGCTAAGATGAGTAAGACCTTGGGGACAGCTGCGCTTCAGCTCTATGCCATGGCAGCCAGCACTTTGATCCCCATTCCATCTGAAAATCAGTCAAAGCTCGTTGCTGACCTAGAAGATGACCCCTTCGTTGAGCATGCGCTAAGCAATGCTACCTGTCAGCTGTACCACCGCTTTGGAATGTTCTTAGCACCCCTGATCACATTACTTACCACTGTCAAACACTGCCAATTTGGACGCACATGCCCTCGGACATATGCATCTACGTTCGATGATGACGGAGGTACTGGAACCACAAGCGAATCAGCCACCGGAGAGAGTGACTCGGCAGACCCTCAGTCAAGAAGGGACAGCGCCTGATAAAAATAACCATGTAAAGGTGGAAGCGGGACGAAAGGGCGCTGTCGCGCGAAAGGCCAAACAAGAACGACTGAAGATGGAGCTCAAGGAGGTCAAGGAACGTCTTGCTTCCACAGGAGTGTCACAGGCTGCCGAGACTACCACCTCAAGCACCGAACCGACCGTCGAAATCGCACGAAGTGCTGAACCACAGGGGGCTCCTTATATACTATGCAGTTTAGGAATTGCAGGGGCTCTGCTCGTGGGATTCATGTTGCGCTCGCGTGCCCTTTCAGGATCGCCGCTTGTGAGAGAACCAATCGATAGTTGAGCGGCAGCGCGCCTAACGCCAGTCGTTCCGACCGAAACTACGGGGACCGAGCAATTAAAAGATCCTTTTCGTATGCAATAATGCCTTCAAAGATGTCAGAAGGTAAAAACAGTAGCCGTGCCAGCGGGAACAGCGTATAAAACATGGCCTTGATTGCCTTGCTAGTGGGTGGAGCTCTGGTCAATGCTCTTGCCTTCAGCGGGTCGAATTACCTCTTTTCAATGTTTTGAAGTTCGGGTGTTGACGAAGAGCGCAAACGTCATGACAAGGCTATAGAACAGCTCCAGGCTACAAGGGATGCATGGACAAAAAAGCGAATCGATAGGCTTGACTGGATAAACGAAGAGCTCCGACGACAGGGACAGGCCGTTCGCCATTCCATGACGTCGATGCCGCAATCCGCGAGTACTCACAAGTCACGGACAAAATACTTGACCCTCTCGGCCCAGAGCCTCGACTTTCAGCCACGTACCTTCAGGTAACCAAAAAGACCGGGAGATTGTCTTTGTCATTCTAGGAATAGGCGTGACGGGGCTCGTAGCCTATAAAGTAGGTAAATTCACCAAATAGGCGAATAAATCGCTTTCGGCATTATATCGCCTCTTGCCCACCATACGAAGTGCTGCTGGCTGGAAGCCTTTTTCGAGTCATTCCGCGGGGCAGAACCGGCATCTAAATGCTTCTACCTTTGACTAAAACCGCTCGCACGAAGTGCTTGGATGGAGGCGAAGTTATTCCGGAGTTTCTCCAAAATCTACTACAGCCCGCAGGGTTACTGGCGTGGTATCGCTGCCATCAAGAGGCTCGCACACGCTGCATCCACAAAGGCGCGGAAAGTCTCCGAGGAAGAGACCAATGCTTGGCTGAAGAAGCAGGCTATGTGGCAGATATACCTTCCTGCTCCACGGCGCATTCCGAGGCCGAGGTTTGATGTCTCTACGCCCAACGAGGTTCACCAGGCTGATCTCTTGTTTCTTCCACATGATAAGGTGCGGCGTAAGACGTTCTAGTATGCCCTGACCGTGGTCGACGTTGCCAGCCGTTACAAAGCGGCTGAGCCTGTCAGGTCGAAGGAGTCTCTGGAGATCGCATCCGCTCTCTCTCGTATTTACGAACGTGGACCTATGAGATAGCCAAAGTTGTTGCAAGTTGACCCAGGGCGCGAATTCATGGGCTCGGTGAGTCAGGACAGGTAGAGCTGCAGATTGCGGTAGTGGAGCATATAGCGTTCCTTTTCGCCGAGGTTGGGGACCAGCTTTTCCACTTCAGATGGTGCCACCCCAACACCAAGGAGGTTGTACTGGTACTCCGACATCCACTCTTTCTCAACCACCATGCGCTCCGGCGCGAGCGGGTAGGTGTTGTGCGCGTCGTGCAGCTCTTCAGGGTACTCCAGACCCTGAACTGTCTGCTGGATGCCCCACTAAGAGCCCCTCTAAGTTTTTCACATCCTCCACCCACTCGAAGCCACCTGTAGGCAAAGGTTGGCTCATTGCCCAGCCATAGAGGTTGTTGGCATCAAGGTAGAGGATATAACTGTTCGGCTCAGAAGGGTTGTAGCCCTTTACCAGGGGATTGTTGGCCCTAGCGTATCTTTTCGAAACCATGGAGATACCACCCCGCAACCCTCTTTCGATGAGGAGGTGCTGATCATAGTCAGTGAGTAGCTCAAGCTTTACTCCTGTTTTCTTGAGCAACGCGTCCCAGGAGAGGCCAGGGCTGGAGTAGTAGTGGGCGGGGTCCAGACCGTACTGCCCCATACATGTCTTTCGAAAGGTTTCGAAGACATCTGCCAGGAGGAGGACGTCCGTACGATTGTAGAGGTCGTGATAGTCCCCCAGATTGCGGCACCCGAAGGTCTCCCAGATCTTTTGCGCGTGAGAGTAATCCTCCTCGCTGATGTGCTCGTCACAGAGAAAGCTTCCTTTGGAGGGAGTTGGTGTTCTGCGAACCGCTCCCACGAGTCCATATGCTCATACGGGTAGACACCTTTGCGCAGCAGCAGCTCTCGTCTTTTTTCGTAAGGTTCATACTGAGCCGTTATTTGAAAGGCCTCAGGCTGGTTTGCTGCCACCAACTTATCAAGAGAGGCCAGCAGGAACTGGGCACTGTCAATGAAACGGAGCTGCCCGAGGGAGAAGGAGATGTACTTTTCTGTGTTGTTTGGGATACAGTTTACCCTACCCTCCTTCGAGATGGCCTGCATGAGAAAGTGCGAGTCGTAGCCCCGCAGATTGTGGAAGGCCACTGGAATTGTTGTGGTTTTGGGGCTCAGCCGCAGCTTGAGGTTGCAGGCGTTGTGGGCGGCACCTCGATACTTCCCCGTGATATGGCAGTGGTCGCAAACAGAGTCTCCATCTATTAGCGGAGCTAATGGCTTCTCACACACATGGCATATGGTGGCTGTATTGTAGGCCTGCCAATCCTCTCGGGTCATCCGCATGGCTTTGGGTTTGCTCAGCACCGCCTTGATTTTACACTCCTCTTCTTGGAGTGCTTGGAGGAAGTGCTCCGCCGCGTTGGGTCCTCGGTATTCTACGGGTGGTCTTGTTTGACCATCGCATCGCACGACCACGTAGCAATAGCTACAGGCCTCATGCTGCTGAGTGTTGTGGGTGTTGCTCTTGGTGGGGTCTAGCTGGGGGCCCTCAACCTTTGTGGTGAGAGCCTCAAAGTCGGCGTAAATATTGAATGGAGCTGGAATTTGTTTGTGGTGATTTTGGAAGGTCAGGTTGTTCTTCCCCTCTTCGGGCATCTCCACCCTCACCGCCGTCTGCCCGATCCCACGACAATATGGCTTGTGAGCCTCTAGCAGGTCTTGTGTAGAGTAGGAGGTTGTGAGGCACCTATCGCAGAAGTGTTTGCGCTCCCGGTGCTTGCTCTGGTCATAGAGAAGCTTGTTGAGATCCTTGATCCAGGTGTAGTGGAACTTGCCCGCCTTCTCCATCAGCAGGAGGTTAATCCGTGGTATGTCCATGGGTCGGTTGCTGGCGCGGTGGACGATAACTCCCTTACCCCATCCAAAGACATTTATGGCCGGCTGGATTATGAATGACGGACTAGACGCTTGTAATTTCAACCTTCTGGATCAGGGATATGGGTGTGGGGGCGTCAATTTCTGCAAAGTTCAGGCCATTCTGGGCGGGGTACTTGGAGGGTCTGTCCACATGGTCATCTGCAGGAAATAGGGCCGATCTGAGAGCCCATCGGAGGCAGTTGTCATCTTTGTTTTTCACATTGATGATCGCTGTTTTGTTCTTCACAGATGCGGGGAGTGGGACGTAGGAGCCACCCCTCAGTGGCTGATACCGGGCAATGTTCAGCCAGATAGACAGCACTCCTTCGACCACCGACCCCGAGCCTCCCTGTGTCCATTTCTCAAGCGTCTCCTGGATAGTTGGGAAAGCCCTATCTATTGCCTGGTCGATCTCACTGCCCTTCGCGACAGCCTCCTGCTTGTGGCGGAGCACCGGTGTTGTGTACTCCACGCTGCCATCAGGCATATCTTTTCGAAGCTGGATCTTAAGAGCAAGCTGGAATTTGACTCCTCTGAGAGCCAGAATCTCTTCTGTGAGTTTCTGGTGGATCTGGGAAAGCACATCCTCCAAGAAAACTTTTGGGTCTGCGCCGAGGCGCCGAGGGTCTTGAGGCACATCCATCTGCCAACCCCGCAGGAAAGTCCCTATTACCCACGGCATCTGCCTGAAGATAAGCTCCCCTGTCTTGTTGTTGCTCGCAACATTGAACAGGTCTATGATCTCCTTCTGGTAGTCCTGGGTAGTTCAGAAAGTTTTGGAGGCTGTTTGCTCTTCTTTCATTTTCTGGTCGAACCACCCCACTACTTCGTCAAACTCCTCATCCGTAAGGCGCGTTTTGCCTTTGCTTTTAGCAATAGAACGTGGGGCCGGGTTTGGCCGCTCATTGAAACGACGTGGGGCCGGGTTTGGCCGCTCATTGGAACGACGCAGGGCCGGGGTTGGTAGCTCGCGTGTTTCACCTTTGGGGATAGAACGACGCGGGGCTGGGGTTGGCCGCTGCTCAAGGGCAGCTATGCTATCCCCAAATGTCTCGGGGGTGATTACCCCTTGTCGAAGTAGATCTGCCAACTGCTTTACTGTAGTATTTATGGTCGCCATATCGCGTGGGTATAATGCATAATAAAAGAATCTCTCTAATAGGAAATTACAGAGGGATCAATTGCAGCCAGGCGTCGAAACTCAGCTTGAAAGATCCTTTGATTCCGCAGCCAGGCCTTAACATTTTCGTTTGCATATCCGCAGCCTTGGCACAGTGAGAACCGATCTAAAAGGCCCACTCCGCACGTGAGGCAGGGCTTTGTGCCACTGCCCCTCCGGAGCAGAGCAAGGTGGACCTTACAGTGATCCCCCAGACAACTCCGTCTGCAGAGCTCCGTGGAGCTCAATGTAAGCCACTGGCATGTGTGTTTACCCTTCATCGTATCTCTGGTATATCCATCGCTTCTGTATGTTTAATGAGTGGTTGCGGCTTGGATGACACTTTGCGAAAAACTCCACCCGTTTCTACGAAACGGTCGAAGTTTTTTTGTCCTGGTAATCCAAGCCGCAAACGACTCACAAAGTCTGTCAAAAAGTCTGCTCTCTGAACAGATTTCACAGAAAAAGTCCGGCCCCTAGAGGTCCTCTAGGCGCCCCCACGCTGTCTGCTCTCCCCTCAACCTATACAGAAAAAAGTCAAGTCGCCCTCCCTGCTGCTTACAACCACTCGGCATCCACTCGTCAACCTTCCGTAGTATCGAAATCGGCAACCACACCACTCAGCTACCACTCAGCAACCTTTCGTAGTTGCGAAATCGCCATCCACTCGTCATCCACTCGGCAACCACACCACTCAGCTACCACTCGGCATCCACTCGCCATCCACTCGTAAACCACTCGACCACCACTCAACGCTATCGGCAACGAAAAGTGTTCTGGGCCCCCCATTGTGTATACTACTCATTACAATGCCAAATAATATCAATATGGTAAAGACTGGCTATCACACACTTCCCTCTCTGAGAAAATCTTGTTCTCAAAAGATAAAAAGGACAAGAGAACACATTTGCTGATTGACAAATCTATTTTCACGCAATTGGGGAAAACCATCGAAAATGGACGTGTAAAATGTTAGACTACTTTTGATCAACTCGGTTACTGAACTCGAAAGTACGGGACTCGATGCAAAGTCAGGATTTGAACCTAAAGTAGCGAACAGATAATCTGTGATACAGTATACAGTGATACAGCCTCGACACATGACAACTCATTAACTTCGTTAAGCCATCGGGTTAGGAAGTCTACGATTCCGAAGCGATCTACGGGACAGCGGGACATTAATAATGTCGGGTGTGCCGAGGGTGCACGCGAGCCCAGATAATATCGTACTCTTGCTCAGCGAAATTATCTGTACCAAGGACACCTCGCTCAGACACCAACGTACCAGAATCCACCCATTTCCAATTACAATCCATTATAAACGAAGAAAACTTCACTTCACCGGTACTACACATGGAAGCCGTTTTACACTTTCCCATGATCCTCGGTTCGGGGTGCCATGCAAGTATGCTCAAAATGACCCCAACACGACAAAGTCACGGGTTGTCAGCTCTGAAATTTTTGTTGTCGTTCCGGAGATAGGACAAGAAGTTTTTTAGCTCTCCCCAGGCCTAGTAGGATCAAAGATGCAGAAATGAACAAGTTGTTTTGTTCGATGTAAATTTCTTCGTTTATATGATCATAAACAGTTGGTGAATGAGAAGCGAAACATGTATTTGGTAAAATGCAACGCACACTTTGCGTAAAATGAAAAGAGAGCGAAAATCGAAAGTAACATTAAAAGAGTGGAAGAAAACGATGCCGGTGAGGAGGCTAAGAATGTTCGGTAGCTACCAGTGTCTGTCTTTTAAATCCGCTAGTACATTTTTCTCTACGTTGGAGATGAGTGTCCGTCTTTAGTTGCAACAGAAAAGGATAAAAGAAAGGACACTAATTCCCAGGACGTCTTTTAACCAAGCTAGGACATTTTTCTCCACATCGGAGATAATTGTCCGTCTTTAGTTGCAACTGTAGAAGGATAAGAGATGCACACTTCACGTAAATTGAAAAGAGAGTGAAAATTAAAGGCAACATTAAAAGGTTGGTAGAAAACGATGCAGGCGAGGAGACTAAGAATGTTCAAGTGTCTATCTTTTAACCCAGCTAGGACATTTTTCTCTACATTGGAGGTAAGTGTCCGTCTTTAGTTGCAACAGAAAAGGATAAGAGAAAAGGACACTAATCACCAAGACACTAAGACACATTGAACCCATCAAACCGACTTGAGCGGTACTAGATACAAATATTTCAGAGCCATGATGTAATAACCCTATCAAGGAGAATAATTAACTATATGAGCACCAGATAAAAAAAACGGCCCTAACGAGCAAGTATTTATAGAATGCAAGTTCGTATTCAGACCAAATACCCGTGAGGCCCGCCGACGAACGAGCGCTTCATTGCCCACCATATTTACAAGACCACGCTATATAATCACGCTAACGAATCCGCTGATATACTACTCGCCATTACTCTCAATTGTATATGGTATGGGTAATATTTATAACTGGAATTTCGTAATTTCCATATATGTCAGTCACACTCTAATATTTGTGTTATTTCCATATATCTCAGTCACATTCCATATGAGACTGATACTTACGTCCGGTAAGTAGGTGACTAGGCCTGGAAACCCGTGGTAACCACCATCACTTCCCAATGTGAATGACACCACCGATGTCGAATGTTCACGAATAAAATGAGATTATAGGGACGTACAACAAGAGAATGACCCTTCAATTGCTCACAGCACGTAACCTCAACACTAGATCTAATTTTTCCTTTCCAGAATTATTCCATATATGATTTGGTATGATATTAGAAAATATGCTGAATTCCAAGAGCACTAAACAATATACATGTAACTCCAAATGCAATTGAGAATAGCACATAGCAGATTTGGGGCAGGAGATAGCTGGCTGCTAAATTTCCATCACTTTATAATTTGTACTGGTAACTAAATCCATATTGAATCAGGTTCTAGAGGAAATCTCAAGTAGATGCCTATATAATGCTCAGGTAATCCTTTAGGGTCTACATGTCTACTAGACTACATGCATCAGTGACGATAGCCAACCAACTATCTGCCATTGTCCGTTACTCTGCGAAATTCATAACCTTCGATTGGCATCACGTGACAGCCCCTGGACCAGTGAAAATCGAGGAAATTATATTATCCTAGGCTGAAGGGTCATGAAATACTAGAAACAGTGATAACTAATTATATCAATACAATTAACGGGGTGAGTGAGTGAGTGAATAAGATTTAACGTCGCTTACAACTATATTTCATTCATATCACGACGTTGAGTCCTATTCCTTTTCACACCCAGGAAACACACGGGTGGGGTCCTATTCCTCTTCACACAGGGAACCCCACGAGTGCCTCAGTTAGTCGCCTCTTACGACTAGCTGTTTTGTTTATTTAGAAATCCAATTTTGACGTCCGAACTAGTCCTGTCATACTCCAATGTAACCTGGAGCCCAAGATCTCGGGGACCATACTACATGGCATAATAAACAGGACTGTCAGGCAAATCCACTAACTGTAAAATTATGGAATATATACGAAAATTATTGCGAGGATATGCAATTAACATTAGTAATAATAATTTGTCAACTAACCTTTACAAACCTTCGGAACGAAGTCAAATTTTCAGCTCACAAAAACTGGTGCATTTATGTGATGAAACATGTGTTCGTAAGAAGACAGTTTACTACGGCAATATAGTTCCAAGGAAAACTAGAGTCAATACGTGAATTACTTCGAAATATAAATTGAACTAGTATAGAAATTCACCACGAGAATACAAGAATTAATAACTATGATCAAATTTGCATTAAACACTTTCAACAGTGCATATATTACGAAGCTGTCGAGTTGACCCAGTTCTTTCCATACTATAGACAAGAATGGCCGCCGAGTGGCGATCAAGTACAATAACGCTTTTTAAATGTCACAATTGTTGGGTCAGTCACTGGATTTACGTTGAGAATTATGATGTTCGATGAACACAGTTTATGTCCGGAAACTAACCACAAATAGGTATCCCGCGAAGAATAGGAATATGTTGGTTAATCCATGGTTTATGAAATATGTGCAGGTACATATGCACCCAACAACGCTTACACAAGACAGGCCCCTCCCAGTATGGGACGCCTTGGCGAAATATCCGTCACGGTAAATCCCATTTATGAGTAAACACAATAATTCACCAAGGTGGAAATCCCGGCGTGAAAGGTCCCTCCCAGTATCACAAGTAAATGCAGGAATAAAATATATGACAATTTGATGTCTGTCCACATGTGATGAACCAGGCATGAATATGTGGAACAAAAAAATATACACGTAATGAAGTTATATACACTGGCATATCTCAATAATTAATTGACCAACGCAATATGTATAATTCACAAAATGCATTAGGATCAGGTTAAGATGTCTGGAAAGGACATTGCACGCTATTGCGGCATTTTGGCCCCCTTTTCAGTTTTTACCAGTCCGACCATTACAAATCACGTGACTTCAGTGAGACTGGGTGGACTGCCAAATATCTTACAAGCGCTGCCGCATGAGTAAGGCCACACCGTTCCCAGTCAGTGTTTCACATTAATCGGACGAGAAAAAGTGAAACTTCATTAATCTTAAAAAAAAAAAATGATTCGTCGATGGCAGATCGTTACATGTTGATAGTGTTAATATTTGCACCAGATATGTATATATTATATCACGACGTGTACCACGAACATCAATGAAAACAAAATATCATCCGACAATAATGCGACATCTTCGGAGTCGATCTTCCGCTTCCTACTTCTACCAACTAGATTCCTCATCCTGTCCAGTGATGTCGAGATTTCATCGGCATCCAAGTCTGTGAAATGTCGACGCAGTGTCATTACATCCAGCGATTCGCCCATCTTGTTTTTCATCGAGATGTTTGAAGCAACAACTACAACCGACGGGAACCAACACACCTTGCCGCAAAAAAAAAAAAAACAAAAAAAAAATCAATCGAGCCGAGGTTGGTATCACCACAAATCTACCCTATGCAATTGCAAAGAGTACACCATCGGTGACTTTTCGCGCAAAATACTATTGGCAATTTTATTACTTTGGAGACTTCTTGCTTGGCACCGCCTGACGTACCTTCAGCTAATAGGGCTCGGTGTGTCCTAGTATCAATCGGACATCCAGTTCTCTTCCATTTGTAAAACCCCTGTCGGCAGGAGTTGCAAATCAAACCATCTTGCCAATGCGGTATATTACCCCAGTCTGACTGCTCAACAGATATTTTGCGCGTTTGGCCTTTTTTTCTTCGCTTGTCACAACATGCACACACCGACCATTATTGTCGATTTCACCTTTATATAACCTGGTACAGAATCGTATATGTTTCAAGCGTCATACAGAGCTTATTGTGAACAATTCAGATAGAAATTAGATTTATAAACTCCCACTTGAGTACAATATTCCTTGAATTATTTGCAGGTAAATTGGTTCTTTTCATACTGAGCTACTTTCATAACGGTACACATATACGTAAATGTACAGAAAAATAATATCTTCAAAATCCATATTATTTTTCTAGTAGTGGCTACTATGTTTATGTTCCTTCTCGTGTTCTGAATCTGCATCGAAGTGGGGGACGGGGCTGACAATAAATTATGTCAAGAGAAAATACGGTTAGCCCTTTATGGGATTCGAACCCGAGCGAGACCTGCAAGAAGTTCAAAAATAGTGTGCTCTTACCCATTACACTACCCCGCAATGCGACAGCTGTGCAATCCGGAATTATCCCATTTAATGCTCAGCACTCCACGTGAAAGAATACATCTAATAAAGTTTTAATTTTACATATGAAGCCAGTCGAGAACCAAAATCATCTTTGGACAGCTACTAAGTATTGACTCAACAAACATTTTTTTGTAAAGTTTGTTTTGGTTCTCGACTGGCTTCATATGTTTATAGAGAAAATAAAGTAGTTATTTTACCCCCAAAAAGACGATTTTGCACGAATACACTTCTTCAATGGGTTGTTATTCAAGAACGCCAAGACATAGTAGCTGACAATTACTCTGAATATACGACAAGATGTTATTCTTTAAGGTAACGGAAAAAATTCTTTCATACGCGATATTTTATTTTGGCATTCCAAACCGCACCTCATGGGGGCCAAATCCTCATCAAACCGCGCCAGGTCCCAGTTGCAGATGTAAAATACATTTCTCACATAATTTATGGTGTCCAAATAAAAGTACACATTTTGAATTTAAGCTATTTTATTTCAAAGTTCTTCATTTATTATTCACAGTTGGCATGTCTCTACCCCTAGCTTTGCTTTTATACTATTTCGACGAAAATTAAATAACGAAGTCAACAAACCCTGGTTAGGATTTGCCTCTGTTTGCTAAGTACACTCTAAATATAGGGGTTATTTTCAGCATATTTTCGTAACCGCGGATCAGAGAATCATGGGTAAATACAAGATGGCAGCCACGTGCGGTAACAGGAGAATTAAGTTTTCACCATTTTCTTCACGATTTCTGCGTGGACAAGTGGACAAAATTATTTTATTTCACTTCTGATTAATATTTACTAATTTATCAAGCAATTATTGCGGAGAAATTGCATAAATAAGGAACTCGAAAATTTGACCGAAAAAATCTACCAGAAAATGCTATTGTTTTCACAGTGACCCTAGCTCATGGGGTAAGAAAAAATGATTAGGGCCTAGGCAGGTCCCAACCACCAAAGCCAGATAGGGTTTATAGTCTATCCGAAGCTTTGTTCAGTATCCTCTAATTGTGAGAATGGTGGACAGAAGACCAATAAGAAAACAAACAGCAGACAGCAATATGAAAATAATATCCAAGCATGTTTGTCCGTAACACGTCTTACTGTCGTCTGGTATCTTTGCCTGGTAAAGTGTCGATAATATTTGCTGTGAAATCAAAGTAAAACACATAGCACAAAAGCCGAACAAAGTCCAGGCCAAAGGGAACAGAGAATCGCCGAACCGCTTCTTAATAGTAAGGGCTATCGGGGGCCGAGCGATTCCCAGCATAGATCCGTTGATAATAACAAATATGTAATAATAAGTTAAAGTTATTAACTCCATCGCATAGGAAATAATAAATGATATTCCTGCTACACTTGAAACTACAGCGACGTATATCATACAAGACATATGTTCGGCTGAGGCATCCATAAGAAAGCCTGCAATGATACGAGTGACAAGAACACACGAGTGATAGCAGACAAATATGGCCTGGAACTGACGGTTGTATTGTAGGGTTTCTGTGAATACAGATATGTTATATTCATAAAGGGCAGCAATGCCCATTATTAAAACGGCAGACCAGAACAAAAGATGAGCATTGACAGTTTTAATAATTTCCATGGTGTTATTGGCTTCGCCTTTGGTGGGTAGCTGTAATAAATGTTCTTGCTCTTTGTCACCGTAGTTCTCGTTATTATCTTCACTGTCCACCTTGACACTTTGGTTCCATCACCACCCAATACACAAATGAAAGCAAATCCATTAGCGATGACAGAAAACGAGGCACTAAACAACATGAATTCAAATACGTTATGGTTATCGTAGTTGTCATACTCCCCGTATACAAAGAAGGTTAAGTAGATCTGTTGCATGATCAATGGACTTCCACCGAAAACAGCTTCTAGAAAGGAGATGACTTTGCCATGATGTTTGTCTCCAAAAAACTCACATGTCGTAACCAACGATGCAACGTACGTATAGCTGACCCCCTGACCTGCGATGAAAAGAAATTGAAAGTTTAAGTGTGGAAACAATTAGTTCTATTATTTAACATTACCGATCAACTTGTGTGACTCACAGCACGTCCTCAGCTACAAACAGCCGAAATCGAGAAAATATGAAAGCTCGATCAAATAAATGTATTTTTGGCAACATAGGATAGAAAACGGACTAGATTCAATCCATAAGCGATCACCCTTGTTCCGTATAAATAGGAAAATGCATCATCTCGGTTGGCGGGTGAGCGGGGTCCGTTTAACCCGATGAATTTCGACTAATATTATTTTATTTTATTGGGCCATCGTTTGCCTAATTGCAAGGAATTGTCGCTTTCCATGTCTCTTGATCATTTTTCGTCTGATAACGAGGACATCAGTGCGTCATGACCAAGGCAGTCAATCGTATGATGTGGTTATTCCATTATCGATCGAGGCAATCGATGATGGCGATATGGCCTCCTTAGATCTTTTTCTTGGAGAATTAAACTGATAGTTATCACATTTGTTTCAAGCTCTACCAGAAAATGTTAATAAATCCAAGATGTCCGCTCCGATGACCTCACTGTGCCGTCATTTTTTTAAAAAGGCATTTTTGGCCCATTGTTCAATCAGATTTTTCGTTTGTGTTTTGTTCGCCAAACTGCCTAATAAATCAGCAAATAATAATCTGATGTGAAATAAAATAGTTGTGTCCACTTTTTCTCCTCAGAAAGCAGGAATTGTGTAAAAATTCACTTTCCTGGTGCGACGTATGGCCGTCATTTTGAATGTACCCACGATAATCTACTCGGAGGTTTATACAGATAGCCTCAAAATGACTCCAATATGATACACTTCTAAGTAACGGAGTGTCAGCTCTTAATTATTTGTAGTTCTGGACATTTGGTGGGTGAGGGGATATGGTCTGGCCTGGTTGGGTTAATCCATTCTACTCACCAGGCCTGGTTGGGTTAATCCATCCTACTTACCGATTGCTACAGCAGAAGCCAGTTGCACAGGGAAGGAATAATAACTTTCATGATTCATGAATTTCACCGCCCAGCCGGAGATGTAGCCTGAAGAACTGATCAACATCCCCATCATGAGCGTAGGCTTCGGGCCGAACTTTCTGAGAAAGATGGCAGCTGGTAACCCCAGCGCAAACGAAAATGCGAGCACTCCACTCCATAGCTCCACTACAAAATAAGACGGAATTATTATTATTATCTTTGTTAAGCCTTTCCACTAAATTCATTAACGTTACGCTACCTGGGCATTTTGGACCTGTCGAGGTCTTGGAGATCTTTCGTCCTCCCTAAACACCTGAACATTTTCTTACTCCTTGTGCTACGGCGTCGGAACTTACCACACTCCGCCCCTTGGATTACACTCTACAAGAAAATGTGAAAGATCCAAGTTGATCGCCTTAAAGACGTCACAGTTTTTTGCTCACTTTTCGTAGAAGAAGCAGAGAAGCAGGAATTGTGAAGAAAATTCACGAAAATATCATTTTTCTGGTACCCCACATACATGTATAATATGGTTCATGCAAAAGCTTTAGGGTAAATCATATGATGTGGAATAGAATGATTTCATAGCAAAGTTGAAGGAAATGTCCTTCATTTAAGGCGACACAAAATTCAAAACTAGCACGGGTTCGGTCAGTTATTTCATATTATACTTCTGAAAAAAAAATATGGTTCCTGCAAAAGCTTTAGTGTAAATCATATGATGTGGAATAGAAGGACTGGACAGCAAATTTAAGAAAATGGTGTCCTTCATTTAAAGCGACATGAAATTCAAAACTAACAGCGAGAAGCGGAAGAAAGAAAAACAAATGACAAACGCATTTAGGGATGCCTAATTATTAGACAAAGCATTTGAAAATTATCGCTTGTGAAGAATTTGAATGGAAACCACGGACATGAACAGGAGATTGGAACAAGACCCAGTGGCGCCACCTTCAGGTGGATCTTGCTGAAACGCAATACCAACCCATGTCTGGTCACAAGGAGTGCATATGCTAAATTTCGAAGGAATCCGACAAATCTTTTGGAAGTTATCGCCTGTGAAGGATTTGAACAGACATCCACAGACACAAAGAGAGCAAGACCCATTTTAACTGGAATGGACATGAAGAAGCGAAACTCAGTGGCGCCACCTTCAGGCAAATGTTACTGAAATCCAGTACGCAACCCAAATTTCGAAAGAATCCAAGAAAGCGTTTGGAAGTTATCGCTTGTAACTGACATCCACGGACACGAAGAGGCAAGATTCATTTTGACCCAGTGGCGCCACCTTCAGGCAGATGTTGCTGAAATGCGATACCGACTGGCGTCTTGTCGCAAGGAATGCGTTTGCCGAATTTCGCAAGAATCCAACAAAGCGTTAGGAAGCAATCATTCGAACAGACATGCACGGACATCCACGGACATGCACGGACACATAGAAGCAAGAAGCAAGAACCATTTTAAAATCCCCCGGCCACGTTGCGGAGGGCCGAAATAGCCCCGCCTACTAAACTTTCTGCTCTATCTCCGGAACGACAAAAATATTGAGCTGAAACTCCGTGACTTTATAGTTTATCATATTGGGGTCATTATGAGCCTATTTGCATGACCCCCCGAGGAGAGGATCATGGGAAAATCCAAGATGGCGACCATATGGGGTCCCAGAAAAGTGATGTTTTTGTCACATTTCTTCAAAATTTCTGCTTTTCTGCGATAAAAAGTGGGCAAAAACTATTTTATTTCATATCACATTAATATTTACTAATTTATCATGCTGTTTTTGCGGAGAAATTGCATAAATAAAAAATTCGAAAAATTCGACCGAAAAATCGACCAAAAAATGCCGTTTTTGAAAATGACGTCACTGTGACGTCATCACAGGGGCCATCTTGGATTTTTTTACATTTTCTGGTAGAGCTTGACCCAAGGGTATTGTGTGGTGAGTTTCAGCTCCCTAGCTCAAGGGGTAAGAAAAATAACTAGGGGCGGCCATTTCGGCTCCCCCCCCCCTCAGGCCACGACAGGTCCCAAAAAGCCCAGGCCGGATTGGGTTAACGAACCTCAAATGTCACCCTGTAGATTTACCAGAGGGAGTTGGCCGCTAAGGGTATAAGGAAACTACTGCATCGAAGGTGGTCGTGTTCAATAGATACATGGAAGACATATTAGCGTTTAATTACAATGTATGGCCTGGTTCTTAGAAAGTGGAGACCGGCCTGCTAGTTGAAAACAGGGGATAAATTCAAAATTGATATTCAAAAATGTCACATTGTTCGAGTTTCGATTTTCATCGGTATGTTGATATTTCTTTCAGTCCTTTTTTTCGAATAGCATTCTGTGAGAACTTGTTTGAAGATGACCGCACTCACAAAAATGTGTGTTCCTCTAATATTTGCTGGTCAACAATATGGTTCCATAACCCGCAGATGATAACAAATAGTCGGAGATTAATTATCACGTGGCTATACTGCTGGCACGAATGCAGCAAGTTCGCTTCTATTGATTGTGTTATGTTGCTGAAGTCACAGCCCGAGAAGACATTATCAAGGAAACGCACACATTCTAATTAGAGTGGCACAGGAGGTAGATTAAAGTACTAAACAGATTGGGCTCTCTGAGGATCCATTGTAATCAGTGTCTGTAGAGTCTAATTTTCAAAATTCGAAATAAAATTTTTTTTTGTAGTTTTGGTTGGGTTTTTGTTGGGGTTAGGGTTTTGTTAGGGTATGTTTGGTTGGGTCATCGTCGCCGTGTGACCAATAAGGTTAGGTGCGACGTTAAACTTCAAACAACCAACCAACATCTAATTAGAGATACGAAGCCTGGACACTGGAGATTTAAATACACCTAAATTGTCGGCCGACATCTCACAATCACTCGAAGGAGAGATAACTTATTCTGAATGTCTCGCTGCACTAAAAAGGATGAAAAATAATAAAAGTCCGGGAGTATCAGGCTTTACGTCTGAATTTTTCAAATTTTTCTCGTCAGATTTAAGTCATTTTGTCATTCGAGCTATAAACTGCTGCTTTCGAAAGGGTGAGATGTCGGCCTCAATGAAGGAAGGCCTTATTACACTTATTCCCAAGGGAGATAAGTCTAGGGAAGTGTTGAAAAACTGGCGCCCGATTACATTACTAGATGTGTTATATAAGCTCGCCTCTGCCTGCATCGCCGATCGATTGAAGCGAATATTACCACAATTAATACACGAAAATCAGAAAGACTTCCTCGCAAATCGTTTTATTGGAGAAAACATTAGATTACGTTATGACGTTCTAGACTATACCGAAGAAAATAATATTGAGGGGGTTCTTTTACTTATCGATTTCGAGAAAGCATTTGACCCTGTTTCATGGCCTTTATAGAAAAAGTTTTGGTCTATTTTAAATTTGGTAAAGACATAACAAATTTGGTCAAAACATTTTTTAAATGTGCTAGGTCAAGGATCTGCCAAAATGGTTGTACGAGCGCTCCCTTTTCGGTCGAAAGGGGATGCAGGCAGGGCGACCCTATTTCACCATACCTATTCCTCCTTTGCGCCGAAATATTAGGGTTTCTTATTAGAAGAAATAGACAAGTCAAAGGGGTTACAATACAGGGTACAGAGTATAAACTACTCCAATATGCAAATGACACTGGACTTATTCTTGGAACTTCTTGGGGTACTGAGGAATCCCTTAGAGCTGCAATGGACACATTTAAATTCTTTGCACGCTTATCCGGGAAACGGGAAAACATAGACAAAACAAAAATTATATTATTTGGCAGTCTAAAAACGCTACGAATCGTAATACATTTGGTACTAGTCATGGCCTTACCTGCAGTAAGGAACCATTCTGTTTTTGGGGCATAACATTCTGTCTTGACTTGCATGAAATGTTAACTCTTAATTATGATGCTAAGATGAAAGATATGCGCCATATCTTTGCTATATGGAGCGGAAGGAATTTAACTCCTTTTGGAATAATTACTATATTAAAATCCTTCATTATCCCTAAGATAAATTACCTCCTGTTAACACTTCCCACCCCAGCTAAGGGATACTTCTGTGAATTAGAGAAGATGATGTACAAATTTATCTGGATCAGTAAACCCGATAAAATTGCTAGGAAAACACTTATACAGGATTATTCAAGAGGTGGCTTTAGAATGCTACGCTTAGATTCATTTAAAAAATCATTGAAAATTCCCTGGATAAAACGGTTGTTTAAGAGCAATGCCCAGTGGGTAACATTATTAGCAGAGACTACAGGAGTATCGACAAATTCCTTTTGGTGCTTAGGCCCGTCTCATATCGGTATGATGTTGGATAAAATTAACAATGCTTTTTGGAAGGATGTTTTCTCGGCTTATGTGAATTTCTGCGATAACCTGGAAGTAGAGAACATAGAAGATATTATGTCTCAAAGTATGTGGCTTAATGGGAATGTGCTCATCGATGGTAATCCAATATATTTGCATAGTTTGTTTGAGAAAGGGATAATATTTATAGCCGACCTTTTTGATGAGCATGGTAGGAAACTTACGTACACAGACTTCTGTGCAATCTATAATGTCAACCTTCCCTTTACTAGGTTCTATGGACTGTTGAATAGTATTATGACCTATATTAGACAAGCTGGAATAAAAACTTCCCAACGTATATTTGGCCCATATATACCATTTTTTCCAAGGGCTATATCCTCTGTCGAAAAGGGTTGTAGGGCTTATAATCAGGTGTTTGTGCGAAATTTGCTATGCAACAATAACTTTGAAGCCCGATGGGAGGAGTATTTTGGTATGACTAGGGAGCAAATACGTTGGCCAAGAATCTATACTCTAGTAAAGTTTTTTACTAACGACTCAAAGCTGTGGTGATTTAGATATCGGATACCTTCCTGTACACTTACATGTAAGGCATTACTCTTTGAAATGCATATAGCAGACAATAATATGTGCTCTCTATGCAAGCGAGAGGTTGAGACAATTGTACACCTACTAATTGAGTGCCCTCAAGCTCAGATATTCCGTGAACAGGTTTCAAGATGGGTTGAGAGTTGTACACTACAAACATATTTTTCTCACCATATAGTATTATATTTGGTTTCCTTGGGAATGACGCCCCGTTCTTAATCTGATATCGTTGTTGATAAATTATAGCATATATAGAGCTAGCATCAAGGGCAAACTGCCAGTATTAGACTGCATTAAACATGATGTCAAGCAATACTACTTAGCTGAAATGGTTAATGCTAAAATAACCTACAGTATGCAGAAATTCGATGAAAAGTGGAAGTACATGTACTGGTCAGGCATTGTGAGTTGAGTATGTAACATACATGTACAAATTTTAGTATTTATGGTTACAGGCAGGTGTGTCTGTATACTCTGCTCTATCCTTTCTCCATTATTATGCTTTTCACTGTGATTATAGTTATGATGGAATTTTAGGTGGTACGATCACTCCAGGAGCACCTGCTGTTTTATGACTAAATTATGTTACAGGAAACTTCCTTTGCTGAAATTATGACTGTACTTCAATACTGAAAATTCAGAGCTCAGAATTTGAGTAGTTTTGTTCGTGTACTTTTCCATCTTATAGTTGGCTTTTAAGGGGTGGTATGTAAGTGATCGTACTACTTGAAATCCAACCACGCAACCAAGATTGCATAATACATTGTACTTGTATTATTTTTGCTCTTAACATTTAAAGGGATATCTTAGTACCATATCATGTTTTCCATGCCTCCACATTCAATGTTCATTCAATGTTTCAATGTATACATTATATATTGCCGCCTTCTTAGCCACTATGTATGGACAACAATAATAAAAAAAAAGATCTGTCTTACAATATGGTTTACCGGGGAAGTCTAGTTAGCTTGATCGATTGCCTTCAGCAAAACAAAATTGACACCCTGAGCCACATCGCAGTGGTGATGTGGAAAGCTAATTGATCATATTGTCTTGCTCCGCGCAAAGAGTGGGGAGCCTATCAAAAATATTTATCTCGCCATCTCTTTATCTACCTTGTGCATGGAACGAATTTGTAGGATAAAATTGTTTGCACTAACTGCTGGGGGCCGTGAATGAAAACAGAGACAGTGTTCTCTCCGACGTAGCTCTGGCTAAAGGTAGGTGCACACAGAGCTTGTGACTGCGTGATCGCAGCCGCAAGCCGTATCCCCTCAAAGTCATGCGACGACGCAATCCTCTAGACTGTTGCGATCATGTGTGACATCGAGGACGCAATAATTGCTGCGATCCTTGTCAGCCAGCGTCGTCCCTAGGTAAAAAAAGCGGAATGGCCCCTGGGAAGGAGGTTGCGCGTAATGGCCCCTGGAAACGAGGTTGACAGACAAAATGGCTGCCGTCAATAAATTACAGTTGATTGGCTGCGGCGAATACGGCTCCGACAAATATCAAATCATTTTGATCCTTGCGATTCCGACTGCGCCCCGGGACGCAAGCACTAAATGACTGCGGTCTCCAGTGCACACAGACATTTGCGTCCTCGCAAAGAGTCTTGCGGCTGCGATCACGCAGTCACAAGCTCTGTGTGCACCTACCTTAAGATATAAAAAGTTCGACTGCAAACCTGATCGGATTTGGACAGCTTGCTGTCTCTGAACTGACCTAACTTCAAGAAGGCCGCGTGTTTTCTATGAGGGTCGGCTCAGATATTAAACCTTTACCTGTAAACCTGATGTGTGGTTGGACAGCTTTGCTTTCCCTGTGCTGGTGTAACAATAGAAAGGTCACTTTTGATCTGTAGTTGAGCTAGAGACCGCCGATTCGCGACACTTGAGTTCAAATAATACTGGCCTAAAATCAGATCAGATATTCAACTTTGCCTGCAAACTTGACCGATGTTTGGACAGCTTTGCTGACCCTTTTTGTCTGTTTTTCTGGTTTAGCTTTAGAATTTGGAATAGCGCAATTCGTTTACCGTTAAGGTGTAAAATATCTGAACTGTTTGGACTGGGACAGGTATATGACTGCCACTAAATCCATATTCCATCGAAATATAACGCCCCTAATAAGCTCTCATAGCTAAAGTGCAGAATCTACCCGCGATGTTCCGTGCAGCCCCGTACAGGCAGAACCATGCAGTAACAGGCAGCGTCGGGACGTTACCAGGATATTTCCCGGAAAAAAGCCATGACAGTGCCAGGGCAGCGCCAGGTAGGGCCCGGGAAGTGCCACGACAGCGCCGAAAAAGTGTCAGGTCGCCCCCATTGAATATGGTCACCTTCGAGTGGCCTTCGCCCAGTTGTAGAATATGAGAGCCATCGGACATTCACAGATGGGGACAGTGGATCCGAAGTCTGCTTGGACAGCTGATTCTAACTTGAGCAAGGGTGAGAAATCTCACTGAAATCGAGAAATATTTTTTAGGAAGTTAACGATTATTATTTCTGTTATAGTATGATGATGACGATAGTGATGATATACTGTGGAAGTATGATGATCATTTCTCAACACATGTTCAATCCGAATAACTATGTGTACCGTGCTCTGGCCAATGTGTATTACAACTCGTTAACTCGTATGCGATCTGGCAAATACACCGGTGATGAACTTGGATGCCGAGCGTTATTCAGGCCATGAGCAGGAGTAATGCACGTGCCAGTTCAATTGACGGCGGAGGGTAAATTTTTAAAGTGACACTCAGTGTCTGAAAATTTGATAAGAGTATTGAAATGTGTAGTAATTGTGTTTTTTATTATGGAGAAAACAGCTTGGGTGTTGTGTCCCATTTTTGGTAAATTAGAGCTCAATGTTGGGATCTTGCAGGTGTAAGACAGATCGGACAATGTAACGCTCAACATGCAATCTCAGTATGACAGCAACTCCTATTTCGCTGTAAATGCCAGCGAATGAGACTTCGGGTTCAAATTTTACGGATCGTATTATCAACATAGCTATCGTAGTTTAGATGAAATATAAGGAATAGTCCAAACACATGTAACGATATTGTCGTATCAATTTGAAGTATGCGGGAGAACTCTGACACGTGAAAATCCGAGCATGGAGCAGAATTGTCGATAATTAGACAGCACCGTCGTAAAAAACAGGCCGGTTATGGAGAGGAAAACTACTCTGCTCATCTGGGGGGCTGTTAAATCCGATCATGTATTGCCGATATCTGTACTTTATTAGACTATATGGACGACGGATGGGAGAGCCTACGAAACCGAATTAGCTGAACAATTTAATTTTGACCGAGTTGCACGTGTAAACGGTTTTATTCAGCGCACAATTGTGACAACAAATATCATCAATGAGTTCTGCAGACAATGTCGGATTCCATCTCCGGGTGTTATTTATCTCTGTGACCGTTCGTACTTGCGTATAGCTAAATAACTATAACTAAATAACTTACGCGTATCAAATCTTCGGGAAAAGTGAAATGTGTACCGGTATATAATTATACTGCTTATTTTCTTTATGGTGCGCTAGGCAGGATCACGTCGACCACGTGCGGAGTCCCCCCGACATGCACACTGTACGAGGTCGCCTGCACGGTGGACAGGAGGGCTTTACTAGGCAGACGTGTTTTCTCGTTGATTTGTTCAACTTACAAACCGTTTCAACCTGGAATGTTTTTCGTATAGACACGAATATAAACAGTTTTAACTCGTTGTTGGTTGTGAAGTCAGAAGAACACGCATATATGTATATATGCCTGTATCAGGGCAACATATATTTTCTCGATCTGCTCCATTCTCTTACCAAAAACAGGCAACTGGCCGATTTGCTCATTTGTCGACCATCTCTTGTCATTATCTTCGTCATTAGATGAGTCAGTAACTTTCCCGAAACACACCGACACGGTTTAAACATTTCTTCGATAAATGAATAAAAATTACCAGTGCAAACGGGAAAGAGGAGGCTGAAACGCCCTTGATATCATGTGAATCTGTATGCTGCCTGATGACTGCCACGGTCTTAAACCTGTGACGTATTCAATAGGAGAAATTGAAGTGCTGTGTTTAGTATTTGCTCGTCAAATGTCACTATTTCTGAACGGGTGACAGTTGTACGACATACATGTGTAAATGTTAGATTGCATAGGAACACAATCCGTCGAGCAGGGTGGGGATGTTTGGGGGACCCTTTAATGATTGTGTAGGCAGGCAGAGGAGTTACGAAAACCTAAAACACACTTTATAATTTCACAATTGACAAACGAATTAGATCAGACAAGGACGAGAACCTAGATGAGGTCACGAAGAAAACAAATTACCGAGAAAAATTAAATGTAAATATGTATTTTGATCACAAACTCGTACACACGTTAGTAGTATATAGCCGTGATTACAGGTCATATTTTGACGAGTGCGCAGGTGTTTCTGCGCAGATTTGCGGCGGAAGTGCGGCGGGTCGGGGGATTCCCCAGTGGGGGTTTCCCAATGACGATCACGTGATCAAGGCATGTCTAGACTTGTTCTGGGTTGTACAGCTCTGCCATACGGAGGATGGATGTATTCCTCCGCGGTGATGCGGTTTGGCTGTGATGCGGTCGCGGAAGAAAGCTTCCGCGGAGGAAAAGTAGTCCCTAGACTACAAATACGCTGCATGGTCCGATTGGGCCGAATGAGGCTCTTTTCAGTCATGTCATGGGTGTTTTCACAGAATAAATGCCATACGGAGGATGGGTACTAGTATTTCGCTGACGTCCTAGTAATAAACATAATCTATAGGTGTTGTACCATGTTAATAGGATCAGTCTTGCATCTGTACCACCCTAGGGTCGAGCGTTTATTGTCCCGTGTATCTCCGCAAGAAAACAACAAACAAAATGGCGGCTCCAGGATGGTGTGGGGATGCCCTTTCCATATCACGGCGTCGACAGTAGCGCCAACTGCACACATTGACGGAAGGGAGACAACTCGTGTGGCCTAAGGATATGGAAATAGCCGTGTTGGAGCTAGGGGAGCCACAAATGGTCCAATGGGATCGAGTGAGGTATCAAAGTAAAGCCTAGGTGAAGGGGCATCTGATGGGGTGGGTGTGGGGTTGAAATATCGCCATTCTGCGCATGCGCGGTGGCCGAAGGGTATGGAAATAGCCGTTTTGGAGCTAGCGAAGCCAATAATGGTCCAATGGGATCGAGTGAGGTATCAAAGTGAAGCTTATGTGAAGGGGCATCTGACTGGACTAGCGGCTTGGGCGTTGTCACCATTCTGCGCATGCGCGGTGGCCCAAGGGTATGGAAATAGCCGTGTTGGGAGCTAGGGAGTTACTACTGGTCCAGTGGGGTCGAGTGAGGTATCAAAGTGAAGCTTAGGTGAAGGGGCATCTGACTGGACTAGCGGATTTGAAATAGCGTCATTCTGCGCATGCGCGGTGGCCCAAGGGTATGGAAATAGCCGTGTTGGGAGCTAGCGAAGCCAATAATGGTGCAATGGGGTCGTATGAGGTATCAAAGTGAAGCCTAGGTGAAGGGGCATCTGACTGGACTAGTGGGTGTGAACTAGCGTCATTCTGCGCATGCGCATAGACGTTTTGGGGATGTAGGGGAGTTACTCATGATCCAATGGGGTCGAGTGAGGTATCAAAGTGAAGCTTAGATGAAGGGGCATCTAATGGGTTGGGTGTGCGGTAGCCATTCTGCGCATGCGCAGATGCAATGCGGAGCTCTCGTCCAATCAGAAGCGAGTATTTCAAATCCGCCACGGAGCTCTCGTCCAATCAGAAGCGAGTATTTTGACCCGGTGCATTATGGGACATATCCAAGATGGCGGCACGTATGTTCAAGATGGCGGCACATCCGGTGTCGAAAACTGGCCATTTTTGTCGGGATGGGGTCACCTAGTGTCGAAAACTGGACCCTGTATGGGTCCCGCTAGACGTGTTGGAGCTAGGGGAGCCACGAATGGTCCAATGGGGTCGAGTGAGGTATCAAAGTGAAGGGGCATCTGACTGGACTAGTGGGTTTGAACTAGCGGCATTCTGCGCATGCGCAGTCTGGCCGTAGTATAGAAATAGACGTGTTGGAGCTAGGGGAGTTACTACTGGGTCGATGGGATCGAGTATCCATGTGAAGCCTAGGTGAGGGAGTTACACTAGGGTGTCGTTTCCAGTCTGCTGCGCAGGTCACGTGGTGGGGTTGTGACTTCACTTCCGGGTTTTTCACTAAAAAACTACCTCCAAACATAGAAGAGTTCCCATGTTTTTCCCCTTAGACGTCCGTATGTTCAACCGCCGGCACTTTTCCACTGGCCTGGCCCCAGCGCGAGCGGCGCGCGCGTCATCACGCGTCATCCCCGGAAGTGCGCGTCATCCCCGGCAGTGCGCGCGTCATTCCCGGCAGTGCGCGCGCGCGGGTCAAAAGGTCAAAGGTCACCTCCAAGGTCAGACGGTCCAATATGAATAACGACAAGTTCAGCAATGTTCATACAGTTTATTATCCCCAATGTTACATCATACCCAGGCTGGGGGAGCCGCCCTGGGTATGTTTAGTATGTTCGCATTCGAAATATCAAACACCGTGTTTTATTATTCAACGCATCGTCACATCAGGCACAAGTGTTTACTGAGCTCAAGTCAACGATCAGCATGTAGACATAGAGAGTATGTACGGCATGTTGTGGTATTCATCAGTGCATGGGTGACGCATTCACCCGATGGGTTGATTGGTCGTCTTGGTCACGAAAAACGTAACATTGGTTACCCTCTTTACCACCCATTGTGTGTTGGGGCGTTGACGATGTGCCCATCTCAAGGCATCCAATTGTTCCACTTGGGCCAGCATCATCTCTAGCGACGCCCGGTGAATGATGGTAAACGGCAGGTCAAACACAAGGTTGTTGGCACTGGGGTAACAATACCGTAACTGGTCCGTCCTTTTGTGACGTAAGATGTACCCGAAAGCGACATTCAATTTGAAGGCCGTAGTTTGATCTTCGAAGATGGCTTCCACGTAGCTGCGTAGACGGGTGAGTTTGGTCAGTGGGAAATTGTAGATATCTTGAATAGGGCGATGACGGTGGAAACAGTACCGTGTCATAGACCAATGGCCCCGATCGTCGTCACTCATTGGATGGTTGTCCTGTAAGAGATCGCCAGGAACATTTATGGGCTCGACCAGAAAATGTTCGATGTTGTCAGGCGAATGACTCGAAACCGTAACGCTTGGGTCCGGCTGGATATCCAGGCTCTTCTGAACTGTGGGTATAGGCGGGCTCTCCGTCATCGCATCACCAGTGGCGTTCGTCTCCCCGGGCTTATCTTCACTGGGCCTGACCTTCCGCGGCTCCTCTATAGTAGAAGGTTGTCGCGCATACCGTGGTGATGGACTATGAATCAAACGTTGGTGCCGTCTTAACTGACTGGGTCGTTTGAAGAGTTGACCACATTCATTACATTGTTCCGTCGCATCCTCGTGGAGTGAGCGTTCATGGCGCAGTAAAATATCCTCCCGATTAAATGACCGTGCGCAGGTTATACAAGTATATCGTGCACCGTTGTGGATGGAGGCCTCGTGGCGTCGCAAATCTTCTGGGCGAATAAACTGCTTCTGGCAAGTAGTACAAGTGAACATCTTGGTGGTTGACAGACTGTCTGATGAAACGGCAAGGTCGCTTCCCTTTTATAGCACGCTAGCTGGTAATCCAAGTCGAGGATCGAGACTGTACTGGTGTACTGGTGTACGGCTGAGCCGCATTGCGCAGACGCGAAGTACCCGGATGATAGACACGGACGTCACCGATCCGAAAAGACACGGACTTTACCGAAAATACACGCACTTTAACGAAAAGACACGGACGTTCCCGAAAAGACACGAAGGTGAACGCCATTGTGGGAAACCCCCCACAGACAGGTCAGTACATGCATTCCTATGATGTTCACGCATAATAAAAAGGATTGACCTGTAATCTGTGTTGTTGTTGTTGCTCCCTTTTTTGGACTAACCCATCAGAATAGTAGGTATCACGGACTACACCCGTAGAGCTACATCTGGTCTATAAAACACGTCCCTCTGGATCCTACACATTCATTTCTACGGTTGCAGAGCCATGAGTAGTATACAAACGGTAAATTGAGTCAACAGCGCCTCACTGCGCATGCGCAGAAAAAAAAATGGGGAGGATTTGTGGCGGTATTGGGGCGTTGTGCGCAGGTGAATGGGGCGCAGGTATGACGCCACTTCCGGTTGGGGTGAATGTGGCATGACCTTGGGGACATGTATTTCTTCGCGGTGATGCGGTCTGCCGGTGATGCGGTCTGCCTCCGCGGACCGAAAGTAGTCCCAAACCCGTGGGTTTTCGTGGAAGTGTTCGGCAATCTGTAGGGACCGCTAGTGGACCGATGGGGTCGAGTGAGGTATCAAAGTGAAGCTTAGGTGAAGGGGCATCTAATGGGCTGGGTGTGGCGTTGACATATCGGCCTTCTGCGCATGCGCGGCGGCCGAAGGGTATGAAAATAGCCTTTTTGGAGCTAGGGGAGCCCCTAGTGGACCGATGGGGTCGAGTGAGGTATCAAAGTGAAGCATTCATGAAGGGGCATCCAATGGACTGGGTGTGGGGTTGACATATCGGCCTTCTGCGCATGCGCGGTGGCCGAAGGGTATGAAAATAGCCTTTTTGGAGCTAGGGGAGCCCCTAGTGGACCGATGGGGCCGAGTGAGGTATCAAAGTGAAGCATTCATGAAGGGGCATCTAATGGACTGGGTGTGGGGTTGAATATCGGCCTTCTGCGCATGCGCGGTGGCCGAAGGGTATGAAAATAGCCTTTTGGAGCTAGGGGAGCCCCTAGTGGACCGATGGGGTCGAGTGAGGTATCAAAGTGAAGCATTCATGAAGGGGCATCTAATGGACTGGGTGTAGGGTTGACATATCGGCCTTCTGCGCATGCGCGGTGGCCGAAGGGTATGAAAATAGCCTTTTTGGACCTAGGGGAGCCCCTAGTGGACCGATGGGGTCGAGTGAGGTATCAAAGTGAAGCATTCATGAAGGAACATCTAATGGACTGGGTGTGGGGTTGACATATCGGCCTTCTGCGCATGCGCGGTGGCCGAAGGGTATGAAAATAGCCTTTTTGGAACTAGGGGAGCCCCTAGTGGACCGATGGGGTCGAGTGAGGTATCAAAGTGAAGCATTCATGAAGGAACATCTAATGGACTGGGTGTGGGGTTGACATATCGGCCTTCTGTGCATGCGCGGTGGCCGAAGGGTATGAAAATAGCCTTTTTGGAACTAGGGGAGCCCCTAGTGGACCGATGGGGTCGAGTGAGGTATCAAAGTGAAGCTTATGTGAAGGGGCATCTAATGGGCTGGGTGTGGGGTAAACATATCGGCCTTCTGCGCATGCGCGGCGGCCGAAGGGTATGAAAATAGCCTTTTTGGAGCTAGGGGAGCCACTAATGGTCCAATGGGGTCGAGTGAGGTATCAAAGTGAAGCCTAGGTGAAGAGGCATTCAGTCATGGGTGGGTGCATGTAAAATTTTTCCTGAAAAAAAAAAACGGAAAACGGACTTTATCGAAAAACCTGGGAAAATGTCTATATGGGGTATGAGGGGTATATAGGTCGCCGGGCTTAACGGGGCTTGTCTATCAATAGAGTTATCTCCCCCTAGTTCCAGGGTGGGTGTATGTAAAAATTTTCCTGAAAAAAATATGGAATACGGACTTTATCCTAAATTACGGGAAAATGCCTATATGGGGTATGGGAGGTATAGCACCATCCTGGGAAACGTACTTCTATACATTTGCGGTAGGGTTGTGGGGTCTCGTTTTACTCGTCTCGTCATTTAGAACATGATAG